>NMRA01000424.1:154592-201667 GCA_002633005.1 Phoronis australis | reverse complement strand
CCCCCCCCCCCCTAGTGGTTTGTTTGGAGGGTCTGGAATTTTTTCAGTCCCCTCCCCTGGCCTCGCCTCCTTACAAGGCTTCCTTGTTTTAGCCAAGGCCCATTTCCCATGTGGTGACCTAAGAGTTCTGGTTAGATCACTGAGCTTATCAAGCCCTGCATAACCTTTTGCACTAGAATTCAAGTGTTACATAACAGCCAGGCAACAATAGGTCATTCAATGGAGGTCATTCAGAATGCTGTGTTTAGGTATGCCCACCTGCTTGTGTAATATTATGCAAGTCCCAGAGAACTTTATTTTCTGCTGATTGCTACTAATGCATGCCCTGGGCCAATATTTTCACCAGTTATTACTGGAGTGGGGTGAGAGTCTATCCATACACTGCCATTGGGCGTGTAATCAGGGTCTTGCAAATGCACTTACTGAAACTTGTTCCTAGTTGACTCTCATCCAAGGGTATTTTTGAACCAGTGGATTACCCGCACTTTGTTGACCCAGATCTGAAATGGGGTCATACACCAGAGGGAGCTGTAGACCTTGGTCAAACCAAGCGCAGGTAATCCACTCGTTGAAAAAGACCCGTTGATAAAGGTTGTAATGTCATAGTCAACAATTACAAACAAGTTCGTAGTTAGTGAATTTTTAGCTGCTCAACATCGTCACAAAGTATAAAAAACCTATTTCATCAAAAGATCTTAGAAGTTATACCTTTAGTCAAAATGAGGCAAAAGTTGTCAACTCTATCAGACTGGTGGCGTGGCACGCAATAACATATCACTTGATGCTTTGCCATTCGCTGGATTGTTATTTATTTCTGTGCATTGCCGATGTCTTGGGGATGTGATTTGTGTGATTACAAAATGCCAAAATTGTCAAGAGTAGCATTTCTGGCTGATGTTCAATTGCAGTCAGTGCAAAAACCTACGAGTGTTGGAAATAATCATAGCTAAATATTCATTTATTTTTTATTACATGCCCATTTCTGATTTGTCGACGGTAATTTGTGCCACAGGTGTGTACTTAATCCCAGTACTATGGCATTTAGCTTGGTGATGTGCTCCGAGGTATGCTTCAAGCAATTGGGAGTTCTGTCAGCTTCTAATCTTGACAACAAATTTTTGATTGTGTGGTATAGAGAATTGAAATCCGCACAAGTGTCTCAGCAAAGTTTAGCCAAGATCCCTACAGTGGTTCCCTGTAGAAAATGTGTGGCTTCCAAGTTAAATTTGGGATTGTTGTCTTTGACAAGTAATTATGAACAGCATTTGTCACAAAGATGCTTTGAAACTCTCTAAAAGTGTGGGATTCACAAACAATACCCTCATGTTAGTGGTTTTTCTTAATAGCAAATCACATGTTGGCACAACCAGCACCACTCCTTAGCCATATAGCCCTTTGTTGAGTGGGTACCTTTTGTGTTACCCATTGTAAACAGGATGTTTGGAGGTACTGTGAAGCACTGGTTTTAGTACCTAGTGGTTGAGTGCCCCCAGGCGGAAGAGTGGGTAGTAATGTGCTGCCTATTCCAATGGGTATTTTATCACCCCTGGCTCTGGGATCACTGTTGTCCTGGAGTTGAGATCTTTCATCCTATGATGTTGTCTCGGTTACAGTCTCTTTTTTCAGTCTGCCGGGTATTTCTGATATTGGTCTGGATTTTGAATAATGCTACTGCATCACCCTTGATACATGGGGGAAGAGAGCCCCCTGGTGGTGGTGGTGGTGGTTACAAATGAACAAACTATCTAATACGTGGTGCAATTCAATCTGTAGGGATTGTCCTAATTAGTTATTCAAGGTAACACCTGATCATTAATCACAGCGTTAATTAGTCAATTGGACACCTGAGCAGCCATCAGCTGTTTCCTGGGGGAGGGAAGGTTTTCTCCATGTGTGTGATACAGATATTGATTTGGTAGCCAAATTACATCTCACTGGGAAAGTAATGGCTGTGCATTCACAGGGGAGTAGCGATAGATGTCCACTTATTTGGCTCAAATATAATTGCCTAAATTGTCATTTTTCGATTTTTCAATGGAGGATTACGGCAAATAACGGAAATTTACCAAAGTTGTTGTACGATATCAACACAGTACAAACCACCCTAATGATAGACTTTCATTGATACTAAAATTTTCTTAAGCACTAGTTTTGTGGAGAATTGTGGTGAAATAGAATTTCACTTGTGAACCTTATTGTGTGCTCAATGGGTGAGGAATTATGCTACTAACAATTGCCGCGGAATCAAAGTTTTTTCAGTTTTTATCATCGCTTGACGTAATGACGTGTGCAGTAGCCAGAATGTGGGGTTTACAGTTCTTGATTTTCTGACAAAACATTGAAACTGCCGTATATAAGCAGCACATTAGGTTTACAAAATAAGGCAAAGAAATGGAGCGATTAATCTTACGAACCAATTTTCATAAACACAGTGCAAAATTAGTGCACAAACAAGATTTGAACGTAATGTAAAGTTTTTGCTGTGTCTTGGATGCCATTCGGTTGCCTGTGTTGGTAATCTGATTTTTAAGTTCCCGGTTGTTCCATTTGTTATTGTCATGAAATCCATGTTGACTTTGATTTAAAGCAGTGCACCACAATATTATTAGTACTTTTCCAGCATACACTCTTCTCTCGCTGATTAAAGTTAATTTTATGAGTTTAACGAACCACAATTGAGAGGGATATTCCGGGACTGCACCGTTGCGTCATTATCACATAAAAAATTAAAAGGAACAAGTACATTGCATCAGTGCGCTCACCAGGTGCATCTTATAAAACGCAGCACTCTTCCAAAAATGCGAGATTCTAATCAACTTAAGCCAGTCTATTCTTATTCTATCATAGCTGAAGTGTCTGTTTGAAGTCTTTGTCAGAGTACCATTTTGTATGGAATTTTTAAATAAAAACGCAACTTTTACACGAACATGACTGTTCTTTTTTCGATTTCCCTTGCGGGGTTCTGTTTCATATGTTACATAATACATAATTACACTAAGACTGCTGGGCGCAACATTTTGAAAAAAAGGCCCACTTTTTATCATCACTTGCACCTGAAGTGCTTTAAGCACTTACGTTCTACTTGTCTTCGCTCTGGAAGTATGAGGAAGCCACGACCAGTTTTTTCCTGTACCGGATATTCATAATCTGGGGCTTATACAGCCCTCTAAAAATATGTGGTGAATGTTTGTCAGGTCTCGTTCTATTATGAAAGATAACACCGGAGTTTTTCCTCGCTGGTTTCACCCTGGGTTGTGATGTAGGTTTACAGTTTCTGTTGTGCTTACATGTTTTCTCACAGATATATCACTGGCTGTGTTGATGGCTGCTATTATTTGTGGTATAATAGTCAGTAAGCTAATACTGGGCTGCATTGACTGTGTGTTCGTTTTGCCTGGTGTTTGTTTATTTTAAAGCCAGCTGGAGGTAGACACAATCGATTCTTTTACAATCTCATTGTGTATTTCGTTTTGTTCAGGCCTGTTTTTTCCGCTTCATCGACAGATTGTCGCCTGGTTGCTAAATCCCTTGATGTGTTTCAATCAGTCAATCATTTTTTACACAATGGCATCATCAAATGATTTCTTGGAATGACATTTGGGAAACTCTTGACATTTTTCTTTCCTAGGTAAATTGAAATTTATAAATTGGCAGCACGTACTTGATCATAGTAGTAGCGAAAACACTAATAAATAAAAGTGTCACCAAGTTAGACGTATGGCAGACAAGCGAAACTGTACTTACTCATTTTGCTGTGAAAGTTATGTAGCGTCAACCGAGTAATTCTAGCTACGACCAGGTGATGCAATAATTTGAAATTTTGTGGGCATGCACAACGTTAGAAGCCCATAAAAAATGGAAACGCGTAATTTTGGCAGTTATTTTTGTGCAAAATTGGTGAGTTTATCCTCATTTTAGTTTTTCAGCGGTGAAAACGCTAGCGTTGTAGTTGGACAGGTGGCGCTGTTTGTGAAGGTCATTTTCACAACAGTTATTGCATTTCTTTACTACCAGAATCACTTTAAACTAAAAACAGATGTCTAAGTAATGTCACAAGTTGATTAAGGGATCGGTACCTAAAGACAAGTTTGTTTTTATTTTCTCTCTTTTCATGAGCTAAACAATTCAGTTTGTCCAGTTGATGGTCATTTTATGTGTTTTATGTTCGGGTAAACTTTTATCTTCAAAATGAGATCAGTTGTGATTAGGGCCTATTTATAGGTGTTGTAGATTATTTTCATGGGCTGGTTGAACTTTCGACTGAGTTCTGTTTGGTCTTATCAGAAGGTTAGATGACAGGCCCACTCTATGCCAGACTATTTTTGTACATATTTTGACCCTCTCTTGACCTTGCGCACCTGGGCTCATTCCCTTGTGCCTCCATTCAAGTAATTCAATGGACTTTCATGTTTTTCGAACTCAGCTCTAGACGTCTTCAAAAGACAAAAGTGGGGCTTGAAGTGCAATGTCCTATGTACCTGTCTTTAATATTTTTGGGTAATGGCTAAATCACAATCAAGGTCCATATTCGAGAGTCGACTGTGTTAGTAACCAAGTGCCAACTGAATCTCATATGCAAAGAATTGTTTAGTTGTGCAAATTAAAAAAAGAATCATCAAAATCGGACAATGTTTGAGAAATTTATGCATGTTTTTGTCTATAAATTTCATGCATTTTTACCATTACGAGTGGCCATTTTGGAAATTACAATTTTTAACTGTCAACAGTAGAAAATTTTATTTTATGAAGTAAGCAATTGCTTAGATATGACTGGGAATAACTTGAGTGACTTTCAGAATCACTTAGATGAAGCTGTACTGAATCATTGAAATGGCAGGGTTCATCATAAAAGAGGCACTCGTTACGAAATTTATGAATTCTGTGTTTCTAACCGTCACGTATTGTAAAGAAGGTTAAAAACTAAAGTTCACACTCTGTAATAATAAGAACTGCTGAATATGTTAAGCAACACAGCAAATTATTCAATATCTAAACAAACCAGAAGTTTGGATATTGACGGAGTTCTGCTATGTTGAAAATGGGCCAAAAAAGCTAACAAAATGTAGTGTACGTACCCCCATGTGGAATTCAGTAACACAAATGCTCATTGCAAATGAAATTGTTGCCTTTTAAATAACAACATGGTGCTTATTATCACCAAAGAAAAATTAATGACTTTACAACATTATGTTACCAAGTGATGCAGAATTCGTGATGTAGTGTACATACCCCTTTTTATGCGCCCACATATTTATATGTGGACGCATTATGCCATCATCTCCTTCCGTCCGTCCGGGCGGCGTCCGTCCGGCGTTCGCTGCTTTATCTACTAAACCCTTTGACATAAGTTCATGAAATTTGACACATATGTTCTATTCATGAATGGGACGGCATGTGCGAACTATCGGTGTGCCCCCTAGTGGCAATTTTAGTTTTTTACGCTTACCTTTGTATCTTCAAAAGTCCTGAATGGATTTTCATGAAATTTGATATGTAGGCACCTATTAGTGAGATGACGCTATCCTCTCGTTTTCAGATGGATTCGACATAGTTTGCGCCACCTAGTGGCCATTTTTAGTGTTTTCGAGTCTGTTTTTGTGCGTCCACCCCTCTATCAACCAAACCGCTCAAAGGATGATTGTGAAAATTGGCGTGTATGTGCTTACTATAAAGAGGACAGCTAACAATGTTTTTCAGACAATTTGAACTACTGTGGCGCCTCCTAGTGGCAGTTTTTTTTTTTGCGCCTATGGCTGTATCTCCTAAACTGTTCGCAGGATCTTTACGAAATTTAATAAGTGTATTTATATTTTGTTAACAACAGACGATGACGACTTTTGGACGGATCCGCCTACCAATGTGCCCCCTAGTGGCAATTTTATTTTTTTACGTTTACCTCTATCTTCACAAGTCCTTATCGGATTTTCATGAAATTTGGTATGTAGGCACCTATTAGTGCGATGACTCTATCCTCCCGTATTCGGATGGATTCAACCTAGTTTGCGACACCCAGTGGCCATTTTTACTGTTCTTGTTTTTTGGCGTCCACCCCTCTATCAACCAAACCGCTATAAGTATGATTGTGAAAATTGGCATGTATGTTCTTACTATGAAGAGGACGGTTGACGCTGAATTTCCCATGACTTTGATTACTGTGGCGCCTCCTAGTGGCAGTTTTTTTTTGCGCCCATGGCTGTATCCCAAACCGTTTGCAGGATCTTTACTAAATTTAGCAAATGTATTTATGTGATGTTGACAACGGACAATGACGACTTTAGGATGATTCTGACTACCGGTATGCCTCTAGTGGCAATTTTAGTATTTTACATTGACCTCTGTATTTCCATAGGTCTTCAGGTGTATAGTTTGTGTTACTTCGTGACTATGAAGGAAAAGTTCCAAGTAGAAATTTTTTTCTGGCATTATAATGCTGTGCTAATCTCGTATGTTGGTAAATTTGTTTTTAATTCTATGTTTCTCTGGTGCTTTAAGCAACTGGTGTATAGGATGTGCTTGTATTATGAAGATCACTCACATTTTGCCCCTAGCCTATTGAGGAGACAGTGACCATGCCTTTCCATTTTGCAAAGTACAACATACTACATATATGCCCTCTACTGGCCACTGTATGGTACCAATAAACAACCCTAGAAGGATACCGTATATGGTGCAATTGTGGGCGCATTTCAACGCTCTGCGTTGCTCTTGTATACAACTGCGATGTATTAGGCCATAAAATTTTATTCGGTGGTTCTTGTCCAAAAATATTTTAGATTACAAACCTGGAATGATGGTACTTTACAGTAACCCAGCTTTTACAGTTATGTAACAACCTTCATTTTTCACCAAAAGTGGCCACCGAATATGGACTTTGATTGTGATTTGCCCGTAACAGTATATCTCGTAACCCTGTATGTAGCGCTACTTCAGTGGGTCAAAATGGCCGCCAGGTTCAAAGTCTGAACAAAACAAAAACAAAGCGTCATGTTGAGCCAGAAGTAATCAGTTAATGAGTTCTGTTTCGACTGCCGCATTTAACCTTGTAGGAAGTACGGAAGTGTTGCCTAATTTCACATCTCTATTTGCTTCGACCGTCACA
The DNA here is from genome assembly GCA_002633005.1 of Phoronis australis. Classification (NCBI taxonomy): domain Eukaryota; kingdom Metazoa; phylum Phoronida; family Phoronidae; genus Phoronis; species Phoronis australis. The sequence goes on along the minus strand of NMRA01000424.1, from coordinate 194,568 downwards.
AAATTAAGTCAAAACACATGACCTTGCCACTTTGTGAAACAGTGATGTCCCAAGGTAATAGTCATATTAGTGAAGTAACAGTGTTCTCCACATTATAAACTTCAAACGCAAATGTTGAATGTCAGTTATTGACATTGTCTTGTGTCTTATCATAAGGATGGTCATGCTGGAGGTATTTATATATGGTTTAAAACTGCACACTGCACTTGTGTGACCTACTTTTTAGACACTTCAAAGTTTAGCTTTCCTACCAATGCATCTCATAATTCCTTCAAAGCATTTGACAGACCCAGAGCAGCAAACAAAAGATCAAAAGTTCCTTTAATAATACCAATGCCGATTTTAATATCAATTAGACATATTAAGTACTACTAACATGAGTTCTGATGTGACCTAGTTTTTAGTGACACCTGTTGTCAAGTTTAATAAGCTCATAAAGTTCTAACTTGCCACTAGATGTCAGTCAAAATCAAAATTGTCTTTATTAAGCAAATTAAATTGCTTTTTTACAGATTGACTTGCAAAATTTTAAAGTTAGAATGACAAAGTAGATTATTCATTAAATTAAGCAAGCTAGGTGACTCCATTAAATGTTTGTTATTTAAGTTTTTGCAGATTTTGTTAATTATAATTTAAACTCTTGTAGTGTCTTGCGAAGTTATACATATAGTGTTGACTGCCTCTAAAGTTCTGAAATGGGCATGATGTTGGTTAATCAGGCACTGCTTTAGTGTTGAGGGCTGAAATACCAAGCCAGGACAAAAGTTCAAACCTGATGCAGCATTTTCTAAACACCATGAGCATTTTCCAAACTCGACATCCAAACTCGTTACAGCGTCGAGTTAAAACAGGCCGTGGAGAACACTGAGTAATGCTCTGCATAACCTAAATTTGAGATTTTGAATCCACTTTGATGCAGGCCAGTTGACTGAATCGATGAATATTAGATCGATTTATTTCAAAATTCCAAATGATAAGATAATATCATTTAATGATGTATTGATAGTAAAATTGACCGTTTTTTCTATTGGCTCTGTGCCTGTGAACGGCAAATGGGACTTGAAGGGTACGAATTCTGCACTTTTTAAGCGTCTTGTTTATTAATGCAGCATTTCGCATTCAGTTTTTGACTGCCGTCTTTGGAATTGGTTGTCTCGTGTCATTTTCAGGACAATTTTGATAAGTCACGTAACTTTTTAAAACTTATTTGTACAAGCGATGATGAGCATTGATCCAAGAATTATTTGGTACTCTTTTCTGCTCCATTTTTACGTACCGTTTGTATCTTTTCAGTATTTTTTGAGACGTTCTGAAAGGTCAGCAGCCCTCACAACGGCTCGCTTATAACATCAAACCCTCCCTAGGGTACAAGGGTCTCACCGAATTGGCACCAGCGAGCGCCTCCATGATATAGGTAAGCAAATTCTCATCGGTATCATCTGAGCTTTGACAAGCCAAGTGCTTGAAACCGATCTTGTGGTGTTGGTTACTCGCTGCCTCTTTGCCCTGTGTTGGTCTATTTGTTGTTTTAAATGTTTTGTAACTACAGTGTATCCTCAGTAACTTTGTAAGGGTGTGAATAATGCGATCTACTGGGCAAATGTGGAGAGGTGCCGGTTATAACCTATGCCAAATGACATCGTATGCAGGTCGCAAGGTATTGTTTAACTTGCGAGATCCATGCGATGAGCGTAAGCGCGCCGCTTGGTTATCGCATATGTGGCACTACCATTGTTACAGGTCGCATGGATATCTTACCTTGGGCCCACATCAGCTGGTTGCCGATAATTGCTTAACATTATCTTTATTATAAGAAAGAAAAACAAAACGAACAATGGATACGCCTGTCTACCGATATCTATGCTATGAGTTTGCGGCATAGTTTCCCGTGGGAAGCCTTTGTGATAGTCCTAAACAATGAAAAAGATATTTTGCATTGATACATTTGCGTTTGACTCCACCCCCCACCCCACCCCACCGCATTCCCTCCCCACCCCCTCCCAATCTACCTGGTTTAGGTGTCTAGAGACCAATTAGCTTCTCGGCAATGACATAATGAAAGTCTACAATTCACTTCAAAAATTTGCATGACTTGCCTAAGCATTCTCTGGTGTAACCGAATCGCAACTAGACAATCTCCATGGTGGAGCTGTTTAAGATTTCATCGTTTTTCGAAATCAGTTACCTTCTTGTTCTTTGTTTGTATATCACAAACTTGTTTCCATGGCTTCCGAAAGACCGTTAATTAAAACTCTCAAGTTCCTGATCAATACCGTTTCCATGGTGATGTGTCTCCTGATGTGGTTAATTTAATAAGTCTGAGAGCAGTGAGATGACGTTGTCAAATTACTTTTTTCTTTGCTCTTCAAAATTGCATTTTTTCTGCCTGTTGGTTTTGTGTTAAAAATGAGGAAACCCTTTTTGTGGGTGTTGTAAAAGCAAGCGACGCAGATCTGGCGAAAGCCACTAATGAAAAAACAGATATCCGAATTAAAAAAACGAACGGAGCAATCATCTGCTGGAACATAAGAACAGAAAATTAGCAGTGTATTGTGAGGTCTCTTAAACAACCAATTTCCCCTCACGTCCCAATATCCACTGCAGGCTCGCCACCTACCTTAGGCAAAAGCAGACGATCAGGGCACGTTATCCGTGCATTAGTTCGCTTTTTGACTAGCAATGCCGAATGTTCGTGGTGACCTGGCATTTTTACCAGGTCGTCAAACACTATCTGAGGTTGCATTGTTTTGAAGCATTGTAAGTGTAAGGGAATGGGTGAATATGTTTAGTGGTAGTAATATAATATCCACTGTACTTTGCTTGTGTCAAGTGGGACACACTAACTAGGTCCACTGGAGGGTCGATAATACAAAGTTTGCTGTTGCAAAAACGCTCTCGTCTCAGCCAAGCGGGTGCGCTGTCCGTGAAGGTGTCATTTTCACCAACGGTCAGTTCTTTTTCTGTATTGTTGTTAATGTGAAATTTAATGTCCAAGCACGCTCACTCTCAAGGCCCCCAGGAAAACGTCCAAGTTTGCCTCACTTCGGAAAATCGTATCTCAGTAATGGCTGATCAAATTCATGTGAAGATTTCAGAAATTCAGATATGAAGTGTTTTCCAAAACGCAGTTAGAATTGTTCTTAAAATGGCACGAGATGCCATCATAAAATTTAGACAAGTACAATAGCGTTTTTTGAGTTGTGATTTTGAGCAGGAGCATCAAATAAAGTTTCAAACAAAATTTGGTTATGTAATGAATACCGGGGATTTGTTGTGAATGTATCTTCTCTTTTGTTGAAATTCTAATAAAAAGGTCACGTGACCCAACAGAAGGAGGCAGGTTGATACAAAGTTAAGAGTAATATTCTACGGATATCCTGCTGTCAGAAAAGTTTTACTTTCATGGAGTTAAAATCTAAAGTTTTGTTAATGTTTGGCTGAACACACAGATTCCTTGATTACTTAGGACCTATGTAAACTTAACGCAACTCCTCTATGCCTGTGTGTTCTTTGATGTTAACGGTCTGGATGCACTTGTGAAATCACCAGTGGTTTTAAACAAACTCAAACTGCCACCATGCCACCATCGTAAGGGACATCTGTACTCTTCATATTGTTGGCATTTCTCTGTCAACAGAAACATTAGCATTTGAGCCATCCTGTGAACTGTGATTCTGGCAGATGTTAATATCAATGCTTGAAAGTCAAATTAGCAATCGATCATCGTGTAATTTCTCAATCTTTGCTTATTAGAATCTGTAGAGAGCCCGTCATTTCGCCTTCTGTTCATGAATATTAGCTCACGACATTTCTTCATGCGTCATATTCATTGTCTGGTGACAAATATATGGCTCGTAGCATTTCAAACATGGCTTGAGATTTATCCAAATATGGCTCAACTTCTCAAGCACCGTGTTTGAATGCACGTAGGGAGACCACTGTTTTTGACGTCGTTTGGCTCTTGCTGACTTTCCAATCAAAATTCAGATTCTTGCACTGGTCAGTCAAGATAGGGAGGTTTATTTTTATCGCTGGCATTTCTAGGACTCGTACATGACCAAATGTGGTGTCAGGCTAGACTGTGTACTAGAGATGTTGACTTTTTTGTTTGTATCTAGTTCCCAGCCACTCTTGCTTATGCTTTTTGTGGCAAACATGTGCCGAGTGATTTGGTTTGTGCATGGTGAACATCAAGACTGTTTGACAGTTGCTCAGAGGAAATTCTTGACTTTTCCAAAACTTTGGAGGTCATTTGGTATATTGATCAGTCGTCGTAAGAGTCGCCGCTTGAGAAAATTGGACAAAATGAAATATTTTGAGCATAAGACATGTTGCAAAAATGTCTTTCTTATTTTGCAATATCTCCGTACCTTAATTATCTTCATAAAAACATTACTTGTAATTTTGATCATCAGGGCTCAACACTAACAGTTGCCCGATTGCCCGTGTACATGTAGATTTTGCGTCGGGCAAGTGGAATTTGAAAAGTACTTGCCCGATGGGCAAGTTAAAAAGGTAGCCGCATAGGCAAGTAGATCCTAAGATTGTCTGCTCGACATTTGCTCCAAAGTAACGAACCCCGACAGGCCGACACAAGCCTAAAAACCGTCGAAAAAGCCACTGTGGCTGTCAAAGAAACTCCAGTCTTCGAATGAGCACCGAAAGGAAAATAGAACGAGTGTGTTGCAGCGTGCACAGATGACGGTCGCGGTCAAATCCTTTCGATTCTCTGAACGTGCCCTGGTATTTATTCAGGGGGAATTCCAACGGACATTCTTATGAATTCCCGGCTCCCGGTGGCGACTCCCGAAAGAAGAGGAATACGGTCTTCAGGATTGCCGCTCTGAAGTCTGAAGGGTGACTTTTTCACGGTCTACCTATTCTTCAAAAATGTAATTATTTATTGAAAATAAAAGTATACGTGGCATTATTATATGTTAAAATTTGATTTTAATTTAATACAAGGTACCGATGACCAAAACTGTGCAAGATTTTTACAGATTGCAAAACTTGAAATTCAGGTTAGCAACAACACAAGTTTAATGCATGAGGGCATATAAACTAATGAATACACAGAAGTGTCTAGAGTTCATGTCCTAGCTCATTTCGGCGCCTGTGAACGTGCGACAATGGGTCAGATACCATAGTTACTCTTCTAATTTGTCTGTCTAGTGTTTTGACACACCTTATAAATAAATGTTCTGTAAGAAGAATCGTTAAAAAATAGCAACTCATGTATATAGCGTGCACAACACAAGAGGAGGCTCAGTACAGGCAGCCCTACCGTAACACATTACCTAGGTGTGCACATGCACGGTGCTATTTGGGATTGTACTTGGGGCAAGCGAATTTGTTGTTCGGGCAAGTAAAAATTCGAACTACTTACAAAGTTAATGTTGAGCCCTGATCATTGTTTTTAAAATGATGAAATCTGATTTTCGCTGTCTCTATTCATTCATCTGAGACTGCTAAATTGCCCAATTGGGTAGTTAACTCGTCCATTGACTTTAGGTTTGAGTTTTTTCATGCATACTGTCTTATGGTATAGAACATTTTTTTGTCTCCGGTAATGTTTTGAACAATCCAAATTGTTAGATCCCCTTCCAGTTCTATTGTACGTTATACGGGCCTTCTTTCACTGTTCCTGGGCATAGTTCAGTAACAGTAAAATCTAATTAATTTAGGACACAGTATGGCTAACAAGTTCAATTTAATAATATTTTTCATTTTGTCATAAAATAGAAGTAGCACATAATGTGCGCCATAACATTTTTATAGATCTATCCTCACCTACCATCAGACGGTGATTCTGAGAAGTTTTGGGCATTCATTACTATGTTACAGGAAAACCCACCTTGGGTATATTCATCCAAAAGTTTATTGTTTGGTCTTGATTACGGTTATATTTGGACCACTCGGGATAGGGAGCTGGTCAGTGTCCCTAATGTCTAATTCCAGTGGATCAGCTTATTCTAGGGTAATATTCAGTTGGTCAAGTTTAATGTCTGAATTCATAAGTACTCTGGTTGGACAAGATAAACACCCCATGTGCCTGCAGATAACATTTCTCAGTTGTCTCCTAAACACTACAGCTGCAAACCTTTTTATCCAATGGAGTTGAGTTGATCAACACTGCATCTGAACTTGCTGATGATTGGCGCGAGTATTTGTGGATTCAGTTGCTGGGTTGTTTCTTAACCCTGATCAATTCCATGACTACGTGATGTGAATCACTGACAGGTGTATGTTAGTTGGCAAGGTGAATGCTCTTGTCATCAGCAGACTAGTAATGTTAGTGTTACACTGGCACGCTGCCCCCCGTTTTGGCTTGTGTATGCCCACACGCAAACCTAATTTTATGCAGTCTGATAGTTATAAAGGTCGTGACTGCAAGATTTGTAGTTGGCTAAAATACTTAAAGATTGATGGTAGTCTTGACACGGTTGTGTCAGTGAACATTATTATACAGAGACTCGTCTAGGGTTTGTGAAGGTGGAGGTCCAAATTCGAGAGGTTGGCACTCGCCATATCCAACCTGACGTCGCAGGAACGGGAGGTATTCTTCCGAAAAAAATGATCAGTGAGAAATTGATGGTAAAAATAGTCGGTAACAGTCTGTGATCTCGATGTATGTCAGTCTGTTTTTTATTTCTATCATTGACGGGCTGTCCAATAGGCTATTTTTTAAAACTGGTTGCCCTAATAACAGCCGTGACGTGAGAGTATTTGTGGAAAACTTGCAGTGTCTTGGTTGTAATGCCTGTTATTGCTGTCTGATAACGCCTGTATTATTAGCGTTGTGGAACTTGGTTGTTTGTGTACTGAACTAAGGAGAACAGTGACCAATTGCATTCCATTTCATTTTAATAGTAAACACGATTTCATTGAAGTTGTTTTCTCACTTTTTTTAGAAATTGCGTTCAGTCACTGTTGTGACGCGTAGCTACTAGTTAATGAGGCTTTGAAGTCCTGTATATATCGAGTTGTTTATTTTATTAGTTTGTTATTCATGAAATGATTTTTTCAATTGTCTGTGTCCTCTGTCTTTGTCAGGTTTCCCATGGACCACATTGAACTCTTGGACGATATGCCGCACAGACTTAACCTCAGTATGGGTCATGCCTCTCAGGATCTGATGAGTCCGCTTATCTTCGAGGACGCTGACAATCGTTCAGAGATGATGTTGCAACTGAATCAGCTGCGCAAGAACGCCACCTTCTGTGACATCAGCCTGCGTGTGAGTAGACTGCGTCGGGGAGCGCGTTATACATTGGTAATCGCATGCGAGGTATTTGTAAGAAAACTTGTCTTGTGGAAGAGAAATGGAGAGTTTATTCCCATAATTCAACATTCCGGCCTCCCCCGTCTGCTCAGCTCTGAATTGCGTGGTTTTAGTCTTGCTGTGGAACGTGTGCCTGTGTTCATGTGCAGCTTTTCTGTTGTGTAATCGGTCATAACAGTTAACGGTGTTGTGCTAAATGGAGAGTGAAACAACGGATACTTACGGTTCTCAGAAATGGAAGTTTCTGATTCTGAAAGTCCGCGTTTTAGAACTTATGTTATATTTTATAATTCTGTTTTTAGTTGCAGTTGGTTTTCTTTCGATTTTCTACGCATTTTTCACGAAGATGAAATTGGTGACTCGGACAACCTTGATCAGTTGTATTCGTTAAGGACATGGTCATAAGATTTTAGGAAAATTTTCATTGCCAAAACGTGATTGTTAGACATTTTTTCATCGCAGATCAGAGGTCCTACAATCTGTTCCTTATGTGGAACAAAAGTTCTCAACACACTAGGAGATATTGTGTAACTCTGTGACATTGTTCTAGGTCGAAGGTCACGAAATTCCCGTGCATCGCAACGTTCTGGCTTGTGCCAGTCCCTTCCTGTTTGAATTCCTTTCGGATGAGGCCAACGACCGTCCGGCAGTCAAACTTGCTGGAGTTGACTACGAGTCCTTCATCTGCCTGGTCAACTTTGCCTACACTTCTAAGTGAGTCTGTCGATCTTGACTAACGTCATGGCTCTAACTTCACCACGGGCCAGTTGCATAAATGCCTTACAACGATGACATCACATTATCGTAGTTACATCATGTTGTATCTGACAATTTTTCATGTGCAATACCCCTTTGCTGTAACATCAGTTTTTCATAACACAATTTAAGGTTGAATTTTTACATTTAAATTTCGATTTTCTTGCGGCTCATCACTAAATTGACAGTCACAGTTGGCTGATGATTAACGTAAGCTTTTACTCAATGCACTGTAAAAAATGCTGTGCATTACAATTTACAAAGTGTTCCTCGATAGGCAACATCCATAGCTTGGTGAGACAGGTTTTATATTCTTAGAATTATGTCAGCTTAATATTGGAGTATAATTAAAGGTATGCAAAATCCTATAAAATGTCCAGATTTGGTTAACTTTGGAACATCACATGTTAGAAATAGCTGATGGGTTTCGCATGAAAATTTCAGATACTGTTTTATGCACTGCTCTCGAAGACACTATTAAAAATTGCTTTTAAAATGCTCCACTTCAGCAAGTGGGGCTATCAAGAAATTGGACTTTATGAAAAAAATTTTATAAAATGAAGTTGTGCGTTAATTTAGAAAACCCTAATAGCGTTTTTGAAATTTCATCTTTGAACGTTTAATTAAATGAAATTTGGTCGTGTTCTTGTAAATAGACCTGTAACCTTGGTAACATGAATGGCAGCTTGGTCTAAAGTCAGAAAAAAATCAAATTTTTTTGCTTTCTATATACTTAACCGAGTTGAATTGTATAGTTGTGTAGTATCTGAGTGAATGCACAGACTTGGCTAGGGTCCTAGATATCCATAAGTGTCTACCAGTGTTAGTTAATGTTGATCACTTAATTTTGTCTGCAGACTTATGGTGCCCGCATCATCTGTCAAAGACGTCTACAAGACAGCGCAGTTCCTCAAGATGACTAAGGCCGCTTCCGCCTGCTCTGAGTGGCTCGCCAGCCACCTCACACCTGACAACTGTCTCGGTAAGTGACACTCCTGTAGAGCTCAATGCACTATCTATTTTCCATTCTCCGACATCTGGACATGACGAAACACTTTTCAAACTGTACTAAAACATCCAGTTTATCATAGTCCAAGCGTCTTCTACCTCCATATGTCCTTATATGGAAATCACGAAACCTTGTGTTTTATTCATAAAAAGTCAGCTTAAAAATTCCTTGTGTTGTTAGCAGTTAGTTTTCACCATCAACAGTCGCTGAGAGATCAGCTCGCCTGCGTTGAAAATGAAGTGGTCCAGTTTTGAAAGCATTGGCCAACCTGGCTAAATAGATGGCATCTCGGCGGTGAAAATTGTCGGAAAATTGAAGCCGTATAACAACCATGCCATATAACGAAAAACTGTCGCTTGTCTAACAGTCTTTGCTTTCCCGTCTTCTTCAGCTACCCGGTCATTTGCCAACAGCCATTGCGATGCAGATCTCACATCCAAGACGGACGAATACATTCAGCTACACATGACAGAAGTGCAGACGACACAGGTGTTCCTCAAGTTACCACGGATACAGGTGGAAGTGATAGGTGGGTAATTCTGTACATGACGCTCTCGTTTGTATTTGTTTCATTATTGCTAGGTTTGTTGAACTTTGAAGTTTCACGCAGCGCCGATTATCGTTAGGCGAAATCTGAATTAAAACCCAAGTGAATCAAGTTAGATGCAGTGAGTCATCAGATCTGAGGTAATCAGTGAACGGCGTTTCGTTCATGCTTTTGTCTTAGAATTAGGATAAGTGAGTCACAGTGTTGAAGAAACAAAACAAAAGATTCCACTGCGAAACTTGAACCTAAACGATGGTTTTGAAAGATGACACTGCCTGGAATGGTTCTTAGGATTCAGGATCTAAGCTCCGAACTCGGGCTTAGACTCGAAACTTGACCAATCATACCGCATGGTTCGAGTTCATATTTGTAAGTTTACTCGAAGTGTGACCTACGATTGGTCAATTCTCGAGTCGGGGTTTCGAGTACAGAGAAAAAACCCGACTGCCCTGACACTTGTCTAATTAACGTTTTCATCGTTTTGCGAAGTGTGACGTAGTTTGTTGGAGCTTTCTAGGTTAGTCAGATTTGCCAAAAGTGTTGGGGAAAAGAAAAGAGGATATTACTAAGTAAATTGTCGAAAATTGTCATGGCATTTTATGCTCCGGTGTTTTTATTTGGTTTACTCCAAGCTGAGAGTGGAAATTGACCTGTTGAACAAGCACATGTATTTACCGTATGCTAACCATTAATGGCAACGTGATATCCAATCGGGAAAGATCTGTATGCTCTCGTCTTTGTAAGTTCATTAGTTTTGTGCTCTGTACATACGCCTTATAGTTCTGTGACGCGTTTGTTCATAATGACTTGTTTTCATTGCAGCTAAGCTTTTTGATGTCAAATATAAAAGATATGACACAAATAGTCGAGTCTAAAACATCTAAAAATGTTAATGCTATGCATTCGGTCATTTACAAGAGTACAATTAAAGTGGACAAAGTTTTATTAAAATTAGACTTTGGTTATAGCAACTATAAACCCACTCTGGCCAAAATAAAGAGATCCAAAATAGATGTAGAGTCTATAGCATTATAAAGCTGATCTTAAGGTCTTACTTAGTCGGGTTAACTGACAGATTGTCTTTTCTTGAAATCAAATGCGTGGCATCTAAATCAAAAGTTATTGTTTGAGAGAAGAGAGTGCTCTTTGCATCATGGCTTTTTCTTTTCCTAAATTTCAATGAATACTATGATACTCTACAAAAATTCAACACAACAGTTGGTTCTTTGAAATGAGATCTTGTGCTTTTGGCTACAGGTGTGGGAACTAGTGCTCATTTTAATTATTTTTCCTTCAACTTATTTTAACAAAATTTGTCAACGAAATCTCTTGAAATCTCATAATTTTTCTCTTTATAATTCAACTTCAGATCTCTTTTCCCAAAAATAATCCTGTTTGCTGTTGTTTTGCTGTTCTCTACATTAAAATTTACAGAACTCTTTTATTCAGTTGTAAGATGAATATCTTCATAACTTGCGGTCTTTACGTTTAAGCAGTTTCATAATTTAACATTATGACATTAGTCCACTGCATTTTGTAAGATTGAACCAATTTCTCTTCCCAAATATTCTGCAAAAACCTCACCCCTGCATTGGCTCAGTTACGCTTCAGACTTGAAACATACTTTTAGGGATAAAATAATTTGAATGTTTTGGGATTTCAGCTGTAAACAACCTCATTCATACACCCTCATCTAATTTCCTCCTCCACATCAGTTTTGTGGATATTTAAAATGTAGTAACCTTATAGATTCTAAATTTCACCGCTCATGGTCTCTTTTTTCAAAAGTTCAGCAGTCGACTATATGTTGGAAAAGTCTATAAAAAGTTACCTACATTTGCAGTTATGACAATTCTGTTATTTTACACTGTAGAAGAACAGGACCGTGACACTTTTAAGTCATTCCAAATTCAAAGTTATTGCCTCTGATACGGACTCAAACCAGCCCTCATAACGTCTTCTCCCTGTGTGAATGTCTGCTATCTTGTACTGCTGAAGTACAAGAGCGTCGTGCTTAAAATTCATTTCCAATTCGAATTTGTTTTCTCCATCTGCCGCAGACTTCAATCAATTTCTCCCTAATGACGTCTGCTACCCGTGTGTGAACGTCTGCTATAGCCATGCTGTCTTACAGGTGCTGATGAGAATCAGCTCAGTGCCAACAATGAGAAACACTTGTGTAAGCTCGTCATCGACTGGATGCGTGAGCGCAGCGACGACGAATCCACAGACAACCTGGCCACGTTATGTGAACATGTTAGTTTGTTTGACGTCTCACGTGTCATTTGGTACATTAATACGTACACACATAAACAAACACATCTCCTGTCCCTCGTACTAACCTCTCTCACGTTCTACGTGTCTTTTCAGCTGTTGGTGGCGCTAGTGCCCTTGTTTGTGCAAAGTCTGCGCAAGTTTCAACTGCGCAGTGCCATCATTGGTCGTATGTTAACTGGATAACTTCCAACGTTGAATCCAGAATATGCACTGATCTTGGTATTCAACGTTCACTATGCCTCAGTCTCGGTGAATTTTGAAATACTGGATTTGTAAGCAGCATTCCATTGTCGTGTATCAAAGATAATGGAAACGTTTCTTTTCCTCGTAAACTCGATCTTTGTCAAAAGATGCTGTTATGGGCTGCTTTGATGTAAATAATGTCAATATAAATTGAAGAGTAAAAACAAGACGTTGTGCTCCACATCGATGTTTTTGATACTCCTAATGCATTGTCATGCAGAGAGGTCTCTAAATTGGAACTTTGTGGCATACAGACTTGAGTTGTGGTAGAGGGTGAAGGTTCAGCACCGCATCATGCATTATGATGTTAAATAATTGATAGCTTTTCTTGCCTTCGTACGCGTTTTATCGCATCTGTGCACTGAGATCTGATGATGTTACTGAGTAATTGCGAAACGTGGATATGAAGCGCAGCGTCTTGTTTCTATTTTATTTAACATTTTACTGACCATTTGGCCAAGAATTAATGTTATAAATAGTACCAAAATTTTTTGGCTCGCGTTGATGAAAATGGTGAAAGGAGGGTTGATTTTTGCTTCTGATAAAACGGGGAACCCCCCTTCTTCAAAGACATTACTGTACAAAAAAACCATGTAGTCTGCTCTTGTAGAGAATTTCATGCAACGTTTGACCTTTTTACGGATTTTAAAATCTACGTGTGTGCATGCCAGATTGAGATGTATTTGAGGGTGGGCATTTGAGCTATAAAGCAATGCATCTTTCATATTTGACAGTCGTGGGTTTGGTGTCCAACCTAGATGCCTGGTAGTTGGAGATTTCACATGTCCACACTTACCGAAAACAGCTCCTTAGCATACAACTAGCATCAGATGTGCACACGTCGGTAGTTTCAATGCTTCGCAGTTGGTGTTGCAGACGAGTTCATGTGATGTCCGTAAAATGGTTAATAATGGTGGCAAGCTGGGTACGACGGACGGCTTCTACTGCTCTCTTAGCAATGAAGGAGTAATTATGTATCTCTAGACAGAATATAGAGTTACAGCGGTATTGTGTATTCATGTAGATAAATAGATAAAAAATTTCCGTTGTTTTTTAACTACCTCAACATAAGGTGATTTTAGACTAAAATCGCCTTAAAATCACACTAATAGTGTTCTCTAAAGGGGGAAGCCTAACCAACAGAGGTCCTCCCAACTTTTCCTCTCCTCTTAACTTCATTCCTTCAGCACCTACCTATTTGCATTATTTTGCATAATTATTCCTGACCAAACCTCTCTCATTGGTTGGTTTCTGAATGACACCCAAACAGATGTACCTTCCAGTGACACCAGGGGGCAGTAGGAATCGCCGGAGCCTTGCCATCTGTTGCTGTTGCTTTGTGGAAGTTTCTAGTTCTGATATTTGTGTAGTTCAATGGTGTCTGTGAGTCATGGCTATTCATTATGCATAGTTTTTAGATCCAAATATGACCACCTCATGGTTATTTACGGTCATCCAATTACTTTTTCGTTTTTTAATAAGCTCGGGATGTAGTTTCATCCATTCGGCATTTGTTCGATGTTAAAAAGTAACCGAGAGTCGCAAAGTGTTTCCTTGGTAACAGGTACATCCTGTTAAATGCACGGCTTATTGTGTCATCTTAAATTTGAAAAGGAACATTGTTTACTTAGGAATAATAAACAGTTTTAGGAATTTGGCAATCACTTCGTGGAACACATAAGTGTGTTCAAAGATGTTTCAACTTGCTGGACTAAAAGTTATCACAGAGTAAATAATAATATCTTCTTGACTACTGTTGGAGAAAGTTCCCCTTCGTTGATTAAACGGTTTAAATCCGTTCTATTCAAGACTTCAACCCAATCAGGAAAAAAGCTTCGGGCTTTCAAATTTCGAGAAACGTGACATCTGGCTTTCAGACAATCAGATTCAAGTCCCGAGTTTTCTGATCCGTGTTGGTTTTTTAAAAAGGCCCAGGCACAAATCTGATGGCATTTTCTTGAGGTCGTCCCAATCCATGGTTGGGTGTCCATTATGGCTGCAATGTGTCAAAAAATTTTCAGTTTGGTTCGCGTTTTCATTCTGTTCTCTCGGTTTGTACTTTTGCGAATCACTGTAATGATACTGTGTTAGGGCGGGTTACATTACCTAGTTCTGCTTAAATTGGGAAACAAAAAAGTCGGTTGTTAGTTGGAACGTGGGCAGGTGTGTGCAGGTGCTATGGTGTCATATTTCACGTGCATGGTCTATAAAACACGCGTGGATTGTAGGCAATGTAGAAAGGGGCTTACTGTCTAGAATGGGGTGATGGCGCCCAGTAGATGGTGACCCAATTTTTTTACACAGTACCAATCTGTAACTTGGTTGCTTTATAGTTGCTGTGTTCTGGGAGGTCTGTTAATATCCAGGTGTGTATACAGCTCCAATAAGACATACTGTCAATAGTGACGGTAGTAGTTTGCAGAACAGCGTAGGGTGGTAGAAACAAGACTATCTGTGCAATGCAGTTAGAGGCTCTCATGGATCGGGGGGGGGGCTTGTGCTGCCACCTAGCTGTACACGGCAGCATTACCACTTCAGTGTGGGTCACAAATTGGTGCATTTTTGAAACTCGTCTGGTGTTTCGAAGGGGACATTTTGTGCTCATTGTTTGCAATGTTGTTTTTATGGCTTCACCTTAGGGGGTACTGATGGTCATTGCTGCCGCGTGTTGTCATTCGTGAGAGTCTCCCTATAGATTTTTAACTGCCGGATTGATTTTGTTCAAGCAGTTAGCATGATCATGGTTGTCATTTCTATTTAGATACTTCTGTTCAATGCAGTGATACACAGATTGTCTTGTTTCTTTTTGTTAAAATCTGGCCATGAACAAATTGAGAAAAATCCGCCCATCTCTTAGTTCTCCATGACCTGGCTTTGAACTCTGACCTTTGTCTGCAGGTTCACATGCTTTACTTGAACGCCGAAAGTAATCTGCAGGACTGCATGGACGTCTCCGACGAACTAACGAGCCACAATGAGAAGATCCAAGACTACAAAAAGATGTCGAGGAAGCGCTCTGTAAGCAGTCGCAATAACTCCGACCAAGGAGAAACTAAGTGATATATTGTAAAATGTATCAAATAAACACAGAAAAATCGGGAACCCCAACCGGGAATCGAACCACAGGTCTCTAGATTGCCAGTCTAAAGCTCTTACCACTGAGCTACTGAGGACTCGTTATCTGTGCAATTTCTGTTTACAGCCAACTGTTATGTCATACATTCCATGACCAGCGTTTCGCCTTTTTCACACGGGATTTGGACAATTATATATACAATGAGCAATTTAATTGACGTGTTTATTTGATACATTTCACTACTGGCCAACCTCAGCGTCTATATACTGATTGTAACATGCTTTGCTTAATTACATTATTGCTCAAAGTATATTTTTCACATGTGTGCAACATCAGCGCTCGTTGGTCCATCGTGTTAATTCTTAGCGATCTTTGGATTCCCCCACTGTGAACAGAAATCACAATGCTCATCCATTTTGACGTATTTCTCTAAAAATTGCATCTCGTGGTTTCGTAATAGCGTTGACGATATACAAAATATGACCCGGGTGATACCCCGTCCTGCTGTTTGCATGTGGGTCTGTCATCGCGTTGTGTTCCTTGCGTCTTCTAGATTGCCAAGGTCAAGTATAACGGCCATGTGGAACATCCTCAAGTGGACGGGTCAAGCGTCCATATATGGATGGAGCGCACTGAGAGTCCACAAATCTTTGAGAAGGAGAACAAGCTGGTGGCTATTCACAAGACATCTGGTATGTGGTTATCATATAGAGTGCAATTCCGGTGGGAAAGTCCGCTCGGCATTTTTACGTATGCCATATATCCAATGGCTTCCAAAGGTGTGACAGCGTTTTAAGCCCCATGCAGCAGTATCTTTAAAAGACACATTTCAGTGCATGTTTTGTGGTGGAATTTTCTAATACGACAAGTTTACTTCACCATGTCGTGTTAATAACTTTTGGTGCTGTGATCTGTTGAATACTGGTTCGAGTTGAATCTTTCATTCTTGACGGAATGTTCACAAGTCTACTGAAACAAATTGACCACTGAGTAACATGATGACTCTATCTAGCTCACTTTTGATTCACTTACTGACCATAATTGATGCATACCTTAGTATGTAGAATGTTATCACCAATTTGAGCATTTTCTAGATTTTTCTGGAATTTATCCAATCATTCCGCATGCTTCTAAGCTATTTGATGATATACTGTAACCTTCCAGAGAGTTGTCAAGTAATCCATCAACAATTACATAATGTCTTAGTTGCCCTCTCTTCCACTGGTCATGGCTTTAATGTGTTGTTCAGTTATTGGAAGTAGTACTAATGTCACGTATATTCTATAGATCGTAGTTTCCTGTGCATTGCTGTCCTCAATGATGTGCTCTGCGTCACCTCGCTGCATCTTCAAAATGAGTCTGCGATGAACACTTCCTTTGAGTGCATCTCCGACTCGGAGGGCAATGCTATGTGCCGCGTCTCGCCACGAGGCAGCCCGATCCCTCTGGAGAAACACGGCTCCTTGACCCCACTCGAGACCCTGAGTCAACCCCGCTGCAGTTTCGGCGTCGCCATCCTCGATGGAAATCTCATCATTTTTGGTAAGTGGTTCAGTTGCTTGGCACTTGTGACAACCTATTATTGATTTCTCAGGCTCATGGGTGGTTGTGAAAATTGCCTGCCCATAAGCATTTCGAATATGTCACTTACTTAGAGGTAATAAGATTGCTGCAGAGGGTTTGAGGCAGTTGTGTGGCATATCTGCCAACTACCCCTTAAACAATAGAGCTTTTAGACTTCATAAGTCATTGAAATCGCTGAAATGCAGTAAAAGTCTCGTAAAAGTTCATCCAACCAGACTGAATCATTTCAAGAGAATTACCCAAAATTCGATTTTGTCAATGTCCACAATAAAATGCACAAACTAGAACGACTTAAAGTCTGACCTACGCGTGTGTGACGTATGCCAGTTTTTCTATATCTTGTAAAGTGTCAAGCTCAGTATTATGTTGGTGATACCACATGTCTAACCACACCTCCTGCTGCGTCTAGAATGTAGAGCACAAACATCCTCCAGGAGCTTCCCTTGTAAGATGTCATTTGAAGTGTGTTTCTGCTGTCCACCTGTGTTCATTTGACCTTTCACAATTGGGTGTTGTCACGGTGATCGCTTGTTTCTGCTCTAAGGTGGGTATGACCGTGGCGAGTGTCTCAGCTCGGTGGCTTCCTTCAATGTCGGCCACAACGTTTGGACCGAATTGCCATCCATGTTGTCGGCCAGGGGCCGTTTCGAGGTGGCTGTTGTCCAAGGCAAGGTGTACGCAGCAGGAGGCTCCAACGGTCACAAGGAACTCTCTTCCATGGAGGTTTATGACCCTGCTGGTCAAAAGTGGAGCTTTGCCGCCAAGATGTCGTTTCCTCGCTGCCACTCGGGTGAGATTTTCAAGTTGAGTGACCAGCTCATATTGTTTGGTGTGAGAATAAATTCGCCAAGTTTGAATAATTCGTATTGGCAAAGCTTTTTGGGCCACCCTTATTTAATGTTCCTCGCTAAGCTTGCAAAACCTTGCCAGCATCGTGGTAAGTTTTCATCACACTTGACTGTACAGCTATGTCGTCACTCACGAAGACGTTGTTGACTTAATTTTGACGAATTGAAGCTCAGACTATATCCATTTGTTTCAGGTGTGGTTACTCTTGACGATAAGGTGTTCCTGATTGGTGGTTGGAACGGCGATAAAATGAAGTGTTTGAAGCGCTGCGAAGTCTACAACCCGGCGACCAACATTTGGTCGTCCATCGCATCGCTGCAGCAAGGTAGTGTGAATTCGACATCGTGTAATTACAAAGTGCTTGGTGAATCTTTACAGGGAGGCAGAAGGGGAGTTTTGTTTGTCCTATTTTCAACAGAAATAGACATCAGGAACTTCCTTTTTTTTCATCATCAGCATGGTTTTTACTTCGCAACGCGCATAAAATACCTTTTGGTAAAATTGATGTATTATTATTAGAAAGGTAGTCTAATTTCAGAAAATAGGGAAAGTGGCAGTTTTTGTAGTTTGTGTTCAGTGAGGAATTATGAAGTGATAAGTAAATCGATTTTGACCAAAAAGAGTGCTTAGTGCAGTACAAAAGGACAGTAATCCGATAAAATCTCATTTTCCCATCAAGATGTCTAATTAGGTAAACGTCAAAAATGAATTGTAATGAATACCATAATGGCAGTAAAATTTAATCATATTTTGGCTTGGCCACATTACTAACTTACTGGTAATTTCCCTTCATTCGCGGCAATAAGGGGAGACTACTCCGATGATGGATTCAGCTTTCACCAGCTATCATGACCGTGAATTGCAGGACATTCTGTCTGAATTCCGTTGTCATGTGCTGCTGTATGTGGTCTTAGGCTTCAAAGTGATTGTGTCTCTTTCACTCTATGTGCGTGAATGATCATCGGTTTTGTCCGTCTCTCACTGCAGGCCGGTCACAGCCAGCTGTGTGTATGTGGGACGGGAAAATCTACGTGTTTGGTGGTGCCAATGCTTGGAACCCCACCAACACCGTGGAGGTGTATGACCCTGTCGCTGATGGGTGGCGCTATGTGTCGCCTATGACTACAAGTCGTCGCGGTGCAGCAGCGGCCATCTACCGCGGTCGCATCTACGTGGTGGGTGGCTGTGATGGGAACCAATCTCTGGCCACCACAGAGGTGTTCGACCCACAGACTGAGACATGGAGTCTTGGGGCGCCGCTGTCAATGGCGCGGGCCAACCTTGGAATGGCTGTGGTGCAAGGTATATGGAGGGTGGAAGCGAGATCACCGAATTTTTTTGTGTTTCATTAAACTTATATCTTGCATTCTCTTCACAAAAGGAATTCTCCTTATGCTCTGTTTGGTTGGAGTTTATGTATAAATTTGGATATCTGTAGTTTACTGCTTCTCTCGTTCTGGTAAATAAAATTTTGCGTGTCACTTCCCTTGTTTTGATAATTTGTTTGACATGATATGCCACCTGTTGTCAAACTGTTTGCAATGAAGACTAGTCACTAGTATTGAGTCTTACTCCTCTGCTACGTTTCCATTTCAGATCGCCTTTTTGTCATCGGAGGATTCAACGGTAAGGTGTTCTTGGACACAGTCGAGTACCTTGACAACAATGAGCTGTCTGAGTGGTGCTCTTGTGTGCCCGTAGAGATGGTTACCAATGGCAACTGAGGCAGCGAACAAGAATGTTAACCCGAGAACACTATCCGTTTATTATAACGCACCGTTGTCTATGTCTGTGTGTTTTAGAACTAACTTTGTCACTAACTTAACTGCGGTCAGCAATTTGTACCAAAGTGGCGTTCAAGGGATGCCGTTAGATGAACCAAGATGTCGTCGGTCTAAAGTGGAGTGTTTTAGGTTTTTGTCTCGAACCGTTTTTGGTTCACTAGCCAGTATTCAGTCGGGGAAATCAGTGAATGTGTTACAAACTGTGGGTATCTGTATCTTGAGTGATGGAAAAGCGTATTTTTAAAATTATTTTTGTATTGTATCTGCTCTTGTTTGGTCATGTGGTCGTGTGCCAACGTTTGCAGCAAATTTTACGTCAGTTTTATACTGCTCAAACTTGACCAAATTTTTTTGTCGTTGAGTAACGTTGCCAGCCACTAAGAAGTTGTTTGTTGATGTGCCAATAGGTGGACGGGCGTCACGGAAAACGAATGTGTACGGTGATGGGTGATTGTTGTAAGACGAGGCATTCTGTGATTAAACAAGCATACATGTAGGTTTGCGCTGTTGCTAGGTGACGATAGTTTTTGATGGATAAGCTGTCATTTTTTGATGGACAAACTGTCAGTGTCGCATACAATTCAGGTGTCGCATGTTTGGAGATTAAAAGTTCATAGTCAGGTTTACTTGTCATCAAACTTCCAGCACAAAGTTGGGTAGTGAGGCTCACAAAAAACTTTTGTCTTGAAATGGCCACTTTGTGTTTTTTATAAAGGAATTGATGAAGTCTTTCGTCAACAAAAATCGACCGAATTGTGTAGCGAAATCGTATAACCTAGTTTAAAATGTCTTAGAATGGTTGTTTCTTCGTCTAATATCCCTCTAGTCAAATTTTGACGAAAATTGTCAAATTTTTTGAAAAATTGTATACCAAAGATGGAGACGCTATGTTTGGCAAAATGACACAGCTTGTTTAACAGAATTTCAAAACTTTTTAGTGCTGTCGCAACAATGGCAGTTGTTTGGTATCAATCCATGTGTGTGGGAGTGCCGTGTGGACTATAGAATCACAAAAGCTGCGATTTCAAAATACGGCAAAATGTGTCTCACTACATCTCCCCTTTGTTAGTACATTAGAACTGCTGTAGTAGCTTGCTTAGACAATCTGGGGTGTGAAACAAAAGTTGAATTATCAGCGAGGATGGGTACAATTCTCACCCGTCTACCTTTTACTGTTGAAGCGTGGTCGTTTCAAACAGTTAAAAAGTTGACATTAACAAAGATTCACTCGAGAGTTGGCTTTTGTGCATTGCATAGGTGTGGTACGTTTGAGCTTGATGTTTTCAACCATTCCCATTGTATGGCCGTATAGTTTCAATTATTGTCGCAGTATTGGTCAGCGATTGTTTGAATGTTGACAAATGTGTTTTTTAATTGTCACTGAATGAGATCTTAGTCTTCGCACTGCTTTCCATTGATATTATTGAGGCAGAAATAATTTGCTGTCTGCCATGCAGATGGCGGTTAGTTCTAACAAACTGCTTCCTGAGGGGTGTTGTTTTCTGGCTTGGTACGGTTAATTGTAATTTTATTTTTTTTAGATTTATGTTAAGCATGGCCAAGAATTTGTTTACAATGTGGTAGCCAGTTGCCATGGGAGCAAGAGTACTTGTGTCAGTTTTACCAATGGGCACTCACTCTATTAATTTGTAGCAGTTTTATTTGTTGTATCCAAAGGTACACTGAATGATTTTATAACCTTGTTCTGTATTGACCTTTTTTGGATAGCGAAAGATGTCAAAACACAAAGGATTGTGGGATAGCGGCCATCTGAAACCGCTCACCTAGCACACGTAGGTCTGCAGTATGCAGAGATGACTTCACTTAAGAAGTATTTTATCGAGCAGTCCAAATAATGCGTGATGTTTTCTGGATTATACGTATCCCATAAATCCGATCTTGGATGCGCGCAGCACATTGATTTTCGCTATGGGTAAAAAGGTCGGTGTGCAAGGTTATTGTTCTTTAAGAGCGTGTATTGCACAGGTACCAAGTTTTTGTCTCTCCGGTTGATGTACTGACCACTGTCATCTAGCTGACTGCCCAAACAAGCAAGGGTTAGTTGAGAATTATGAGGACTGTCCCCACTGGGGTGGTCGTTTGTGTTGAAAATCCTGGGCAAGTACAGTAGCGACTTTCCAGTTTGAGACGGTGAACAAATAATTTGCTCAAGGCCAGAGCTGTCCCAAATTCTGAAAATAAATATTGGCTGTGCCTAATGCAAGCACCACCAAAAAAACAACAAAATTACCCACTCAATTGATAGAGAACACATGTTCGAAATTTTAGAAGTATGGTGAACGCCAAAATAACCCTTGTCTCAAATCTAGAGTCAATAAAATTCAGTTTTTGCTGAGTTTTCATGTTTTAAATTCTAGTGGTTGTTCCAAATTCTAGAGGTTGTCTCAAAGTGAAGAATTTTTACTGTAACAAGTTATCACCACATGCTTTGGCGATTTATTTTTTAATCCTTGCCCAAGCAATCAAGGAAGGTTTCAATGTAACAGTCAAATTGTTGAAAAGAAATATTCAATGTTTCCGAACATTTTTGTGTTCTAACCGGAATGTTCAAGTGCTTGTGTTGATAACAGCTGTGCAGTTGACTGCTGGTCTGTTAAAAGTTGGCAGACCAGTCGTCCGTTTTCCTGACTGGTCACCACTTGTTTCTGAACGGTAGGATTAACATTTGTGACCTGTGCTGTAGGTGTGTCTGCTAGTAGACTTACCTCATATCAAGGTATTGGGTAATTAATGAACGCATAGACTGGCCGTTTGTTTTGATGGAGTTATTTTGTTAATGGTGTGAATTGTGTGCCCTTTTATTATTTTGTTCTCTCAGTCGCAGGGAATATGAATGTCTGAAATGTACCATTAGTAACTCTCCAACAATGATAATTGTCACAAAACGGTCTTTTTGTTTTTCTCTGCCCAGTCTTCCCAGCAAAAGCTGTGTATAGTAATTCTTCATCTATTAACACACAACATGGGTGTACATGCCCGAATTTTGAGAACCAGTTTTCTCCACTGAATAGCTGGCATTAAACTGGTTCTCAAAATAGGGGCACGTTATACACGACTATTGCCCAATATGAGGGACTATTTAAATTTTTATTATTTTTAATTGGTCAACAAAAATAAAGATGAATAATCTAGTTCATTTCTAGCCTGGTTTTGTCCTATCTCAATGTTATTAAGTGATGTTTTGTAAATTTTCTGTTATCAGTATCAAAGTAATCGGCCTGGAAATATAAACATGGGAATCTTCGCCATTGTCTTTTGTTCGATGCAGATTAAGATTTATGTGATCTCATCTTTAGGTCAGACCGTGAAACGAACCTTGTTATAAATAATTTGACCGATTGAGTGACGATCTGAAACGAACTGATTTTTAAATTGGACAATTTTTACAAGCAGTAGCCACGAAATATAAAGGATGAGATTGTTCCAGTAGTTACTTTCCTCAGAAGTGCAGTAATTTTGTCGAATTTGACAGACTCGTTAACTTTTTGTCGCCAACCACAATGCCTCCAAACTTAGCTTCGCATGGTACGCTACTCGCGGCTGCTCTACTTAGTGTCCAAGAAAACAGGTTTAGGTTCCTGTGGCCGGTTGCATGAAACAGTCCCAAATGGGGACTCGACTAAGGTCCCGAAGTCTTGTGTTTTTGTGTCTTTATGGACTCACAGATGCAATATTTTTTTCTATCATTTCAACTTAATTGTGAGCCCCTCCTTAACTAATGACGTTTTCTAATTATATTGCTAAAAACTGAGGCCAGAGTTCATTGAAAATAAACAGGGACTCTGCCCCTAGAGATGTTGCATGAAAAGATCCCTTTCGATGGTATTGACAGTTCAATGTAGATGTAGAGTTCACTCTCGATTTGTATGATAGTCAAAAGTTGACTTGTATTGAAATAAAACAATACAAGACAGGACAATCGATGTTTTCACAAGTTCAAAAATACGCCTTAAGTTTTAGGGAATTTAGTTGAGTCCCTATGCCAGACTGTTCATGCAACTGGGCACTGGAACTGAAGGACAATAAGGGGAGTGCTGTGATGTGAAAACCGTCGACTGAAGCACGGAACGCGTAAGTGGTCACGTGCTTGAGTGGAGAACCAGTAGGCAATGGAAAGGAAGCACAGACAACCAATAGAGGAAAAAGGGCGTGGTGTTAGAAAAAAGGGCGGGGTAACTAGTTGGGGTGGGGGTGGACAAACTGAGTGAAAGCGAATGATGGAAGTTCCTTCCCTAAATTAAATCCATCAGTGGATCAAAATACCAAATCATGAGTCCCACTTTGTACGCGTTCATTACATTTTACATGTCTTAAAATTTCGAGATTATACGCTGGGTTTCGGGCGTAAAATTATTTCTAAATTGACCGCTATCGCACTGATGACAATACGAGCAAACTTGCTTGCTACTCTGGCACAAAAATGGTGTAGACCTCGCTTAGATCAAGAACTTTTTTGTTATTGTACACAGCCTGCAATTGCAGTAGACAACATTACTATCTTAGGGTTTGTGTACCAATTTTGTCCTCGATTCTCTTTTGGTGAGCAAACATTAAACAACTCGGAATATACAACTTGGGAAATATCCTAGGATACTTATGAAAAACTACGATGCACCTCCATAACTGCGAGTTGTTCTTTAATTAAGCTGCCGTGTTTAGCTGTGTAAAAAGGTAATTCAACTTTGGATTTATTGTTGTAAAATCGGTCTCAAAACTGAACCTTACGTCAAGAAATGCGTCGACAGGGGAAATCGCCATGGTAGGGTTGGAGTTATGTGTGCAATCTTGAACAATAGAAACTATGCCTCGAACTTAATTCGAAAATAGTGCACAAGGGCGTCATTCAAAAATAGACTCGTCATTTCGCATCGTAGCTATAGATCAGCTGTAGGTTTTGGCTTTTCGGTTACTGGGATTTTCCGTAGATAAGCCTACCCGATGAAACGCCCATGACCATTTATTTGGAAAATTATGCTGAATAACCACCCATTGGCGTTTATTTGGTGTCACAACTTCTCAGTGGTGTCAAGTGTCCAAATAGTTGGTGACGAAATACGCATTTATTAACATATAATTTAAAAACACAGTTTGAAGAGAAATATGTTAAAGTAAGCAAATATATGACTCCCAATCTCCTTTTCCGAATAAACGCCCGGGCGGTTATGTGCTGTTACTAAAAGACGCCTGAAAATTTCATTTCCAAATACACGCCCACGGACTTATCTACGGAAAATCCCGGTAACACCTCGAAACATGTGTTTTACGTGACACTAGTTTTAATAGGGCGAATTGCAGCTCTTGAAATAGAAGTTCAAATACAATTATAGGCCTACTTGTGTTTTGTCCGCTAACTCAGCGCAGGTTTTCTGTGACAGCCGCTACAGTGACAGAATTTTCCAACCGAGCTGTCCGATTCTCGCCATCGGTGCGAAAGTGATCAGCATTGGCGCTTTTAAACATACCCAGTTGCAGGCAAGAATTCAGAAGTGGCATACTACTGAAGGGAAGAAACAAAATGATGGAAGAGGCGTTTTCAAAGATTGATACGAAACTTTACTGTGGGGGGGGGGGGTTGGCTCGCCCCATTCGCCTCGAAACAAAAAGTCTGGGAAACGCCGAGACAAAATTCCTCAGTAATTCGGCGCGAATTCACAATTCAGTTGGTCTGAACGTATCGAGTACCCCATTTTTTAGTCCCCGATTTTTTCTAATGAAGGCCACAAACCGAAAAAAGTCTTCGCGAGCCACCCGCTATATTTTAGGATGGGTGCGCCCATGGTCAAGGAGACTTGGTGATGATCTAAACCGGACGGCGAAAATAGACGTGAGGAAATACTGGAAACTGGCGCGGCGGCTAACGCGTGCGACAGGCGGGTTCAGCCCAACTGCATTGCTCTTAATTCTCGTCCTGTATGACTTAATTCGCATATATGCCGACTAGAATTTTTTGTCACTTCTGTGTTTCGATCAGCTATTGTGAAAATAAATGTTCAGAGTTTGTTTTTTATCAAAACTGGCTAGCTGAGTCCTCCCGCACCGGTCCAATTCGAGCCGCGGCGGGTCCACGTGTACACTTGATATCAGTGCGAGGCACTACTAAATTCGCCACCAGCGGCGGCCTGGCTGGGCAGAATGAGAGAAATCAGGCGTGCGTTCAGTAGACGCTAGGACCTACGCTAGGACTACGCTAGGACCTAGCTCAGTAAAACCTAGTCAAAGTCACGTACGTGTACTAATTTAAAATACACTGCAGTATCTCACGTAATCTCACATCTCGCGAAGTCTTCAGTGCTTTTTTAGCGAGGTTCTAGCGTTACTGAACGGGAGGCAGGTCACAGACTGATTATCTCACAAATCCCAGTGACTGTTGATGACGCAGTTCGAGTCAGATTTATCAACAGTGGCGTTACGCCGTACTTTTTCAAGGCTCGGGCATTGAAATCGGCACCCAAAAAGGCCGCAGTGCCCGCGATCAGGATCGAGGCGTCAGTAAACCTATAAGCTACCGGGCTACTAGTTGGTCATGAGCACGTCATCACGGCCGTTTACTGGAAGTATGAGGCCGTGGGGTCGTTTGCAATTGTGGTTTAAACCGGTGTTGTTTTTGCCTTCTATTCCGCGAATAACGACAAGAACTCGATCTTGCCGTCTGCCAACTCAGTTGACCGTGACGACTTAAGAATTTGAGTGATAGTAGAATATGGGCCTCAGTGCACAGGCCCACTGGCATGCAGATCCAGGATTTTGACTGAGGTGGGGGGGGGGGGGGGGGNGACCTTCTTTTTATTACTAAAAAAAAAACGATACGGCCGGGGTTTGTTCAAGGCCTATGCATTGTGCATTCGCCCCCCGAGCCCCTCTGGGCGCGTGCATGTGCTAGTCAACAATTCGCACCCCGAACTGCCAAATGGTAATCTTGGAGAGTTTTAGGGGCTGCCATTGCCCCCTTGCCCCCTGAATCCGCCACTCACTGTCTTAGTGGACTCATATTTGGATTGTAGGTACCTGAATTTTTAATTATTCTCAAAAATGAATGATTTCTATTGTAACTCCATTGTCTAAAATGCCGGTTTAGCCGTCTCATGCTCACTGAGTGAATTACGCACGGGGGCAACTCAGAGAAAGAGGGGCACTGAACTAGTTCTCGACGCAGTATGAATGCAAATGACGTCATTTTGTTTTGAATGAACTCTGACCTTTTACGCTGTGTGTCTCTGTCACGCATTTCCTGTTGATTGCCATCACAAAGAAGACAGATTTGAGGCCACTTGGGAATAATACATCAATCCAGAGTCAGACACATTTGTTCACAGGTTTATAGTGGTGAGTTGATTTTAAATTATTGCTTATTTAGCCTGAGAAACATCTGTGTTTGAATTCGTTAACGTTGTTGTGATTTAACACACAGGTTCTCGTTGATATGGGAAGGTTATTTTGTTCCATTTTCTGACTTCCCTCTTCGGGAAATGCCCTCGACCTTTCGCTGTCCGTTTTTGATTTCACAATGAATCATACGTGAACACGACGGTTAATTTATGGCATATTGGTTGTAACAAAGTTGGTTTCAGGATTTAAAAGCTACAAATTTCGCCGGGAGTTGACATTATTGACTCAATAATTAATCGGAGTAATTGGTAAGTTCGAAATGCCCATTCATTGTTACCACAGTCTTGTTACCATTTCCTCCAATAACTTAGCCTAATATCTTGCCTATTGACCTAGTTTACCAATAAAACTGACTAATTCCCCCCCTGTTGACCTGGCTAAATAAAAACATTTCAAATCGAATTAGGCCTTTCACTCTGGTCTAATGATACTTCTTATTTACCTTAATAATAGGATTCCATTTCTGTTATCAACTGAAATATAAAAACTGTCGGGTACCAAAAGAAAACGCTTCAGGCTTTAAAATTGGCCACCCCTATGGAGCATGAACGGATTGTCTGTGTTGAGTTTGTAATGGAAATAAAATCCTATCATGGTAAGGAATACTATAAGACCGACTTTATGAGACTGAAAGGCCTGATTCGATTTTTTTTTGCCAGCTAAGCAGGTCGAAATGCTGCTGGTCTAGTTAGCGAAGAATCGAGAACAAAAGCCTGGAAATATGTTGTACCATCAGGGGCAACTTAGCAAACTGGTCTTGTATTCCCACTTGGTCTATAGTCCTAATAATTATGTAGTGAAGGGAGGGGTGAAACCTCTCAGTTAGACGCGTTGCTAACAGAGTTAAAACTCAAGTGTGGAAAGCGCATGAGTATTTTATTCATTTGACGAGGTCACTGGCCTTGTGTATTGAAACGAAAATCCATTTTGACATTTTCATTCACTGTTAGTACACGGGTAGTCTTGTTCATATCTGTAATTCTATCATATTCTCTAAGTTTCCTTAAGAATAATTGGCACACTTGAGAATGCAGGTCTAAAATGTAGTGTGTCGGGTGTTTATTAAACAAAGCAGTGGGTGGGCAACTGGCAGAACATAACAGTCTGTTTGAAATTGATTTTTTTTAAATTCATGGATGACTAAGTGTATGAGTGCACTTTCTTCATCTGCAACAAACTGTGTGGTTGTTTTCTTGGAAGTGACTCTTCTTCTGAGTTGTTTTTGTCCTGCACCGATAATGTTTTGCTCAATTCCTTGTAATTTTGTCTTCACGATTGCATTCATTTGTATTCCAGCCATGATGGGTACTCCTACTCTATGGACTGGCGTTGTCATCACATGTCTGACAGTCACATCTAGTGAGTATTGATGATATTATTTACTTAAAGGTTGTGACCTTGTCTATTAAAAGGGTAATTAACTAATAGATTTACACCATTCACACAACTGGATTGTATGCTTATTAATCTTACTTGAAGTAGGTGTGGCTTATGGGCTGGAAAGACACGACAGGTTGCTGTTGGTCATTTCACAGGCTGAGCAAGGGGGTCGGGGGTCAAGTTTTGCTTGACACCTTATTACAGGGACAGTAAACTGACTCCCTATATCAAAAAATAACACTAGATTTTCGTTTGGTTACTTATCAAGTTGGTCTCTTCTGTTTTGCTCAGTTGGATATAAATTCTTCAGAGCTTTTTTCCTGGCTTTGTCTTGGTGAGCTAGTTTCAGCCTCTAATGTAGTTTGACTGCCTCGAGAATTGACCTATCGCCAGGAGTTTGTGTGGCGGTTTAACTGACCAATCACAAAGCAGCATTCTTGACACAGTTTCGTTTCCATGTCGCCATTTAACCCGACAAACGGCTCGTTGCCAGGCAAAATTTACTGTTGTTTTGTCAACATTTCGCAAGGGGGAGGAGCTTGCGATAGGTCAATTGAAGTCGTTGTATCTGAACCAGTTTCTCCTTTCGAGAAAAGAATAAGAATGCGACCGCGTTGCTTTGGAAAAGCAAATATGCCTGCGGAGACACTCATCTTGATGGGAGAGTATGATCTATCGCTATGACCCTCTCTCACCTGAGTGTAAAGGCGCTTATGTCTTGTGAGTGGGTAATTTTTCCAGGAAGGGAAAATCACCTCCATGGTCTCTGGCAATTCGAGGGTCTACGTGAGTTAAAAGTGGTTCTAAACCTGAGGTGAATTTTTCAATCATCGGAGGGGAATTTCTGGGCTCGATGAGGAAAAGTTTGTGTGATCTTAAAATATGATCAGATGTTATCATCACTATTTAGCAATAATTATTACAACTGTGATTTTGTGATGTCTGTGCAAGATCCTGTCAAGCGTGAAAGTTTCCAGGTTCACAGCCCTTGTTAAGGTTTAATTGTACAGGCTTCACAGGTCACGGCTAGCAGATTTGATAGCCCAATGTCTGGTCAAGTGTTTCCATAGAGACAGTGACATCACACAATGACATCTGCTGCTGTTGTTAACTATGTTTTTGCTGCCCTTTAACCATTGCAACCGTTAGCTACTGGATAACTCCACAGAGGATTGTTCTAAATCAGTAATTTTTGAGATATTTTGTTTTTCGTGAAAAAGTGATTGTCAAAATTGTGACGTTTTATTTTTCAGTGACTGTCTAGTCTGCTCCGGTTCATGACTTCTCAATCAATTGTATCACGTATTTCAGTAGTACTCATCATAATTCTAAAAATTTTTTTATCAGTTACCAAAAATTAAGAACATAATCCATGAAATTCCATGATTCCGTCCACAAGAATATTGGCAGATTTTCACTTATCTGCCATATCGTGTCCTAAATTGTTTAAATTTTACCTCTAGGCAAGTTATACTTTTCGGCCGTATGATGCACTACAGGTGTGCATTCTGCAGAGTGTTGTTACATAGCCGTATCGTCACCTATGTACGATAATAATAGTTTATGATTGTATTTACCATGTCTGACTACCATTTCAGGTATAACCGCACTCGCTAGTACTGCAACTCCATCTAGTAGAAAGAGGACGACTGTTAATTCATTTTTAGTGAACTGTGATTGGCTGCGAAGATCAGGACAGTTCACTGAATACGACTTGAAAGAGTTTTGTGGAAACAATGGCGACTCGGATTCTCCAGCTGGCAGGGATGTAGACAAAAGTACCCCATCCTTCCAGAAACTAAATGATAAGACATGGAGAGCCAGCACTCCGCGAATACAGGAGTGGCCTGTGTTTAAAGATTGGTATACCAGGCGGACCACAGTGAAGCCTTTAGACATACAAAACATTGATTGGAATAGCTGGTGGACCACAGCAAAGCCTTTTGACATTTCAAAAATTGATTGGCACAAAGACTTGGATAAGTGGAATGAGTTCACTGTTCCTCCGATAGAGATGTTTACTTTCGCACCACCACCGCATATGTGGGATGGTGAAGATCACAACTTGTCGTCGTCATCATCCATGTTTGGAACTACTGGTGTCATCATCGGACTTGCCGCCCTCATCACCCTCGCGGTGGCGCTCTCGCTTGGCATTGTCTATTGTTGTCGTTTCAAGCAACGCCAGCGTCGTAACCGTCGCCAACGTTTGTTTTTGATCACTGCACGGGCTGATAATGACGACTGCGAGCAATTCCGGCACGACATGGAGGCGACGCCTCCCTGTGTTGGGCTTCGCGTCGAGTGTCCTCCTAGTTACGAAGATGCTCTGCAACACAGTAACTCACCACCAGAGGTATGTAGGCACATGATCACACGTGGCTTGTCTTGCAGACGTGTTAAACGTTCTTTTACAAAATGTGGCAATGTGTTAGGGACTGAGACGGAAGTTGGTGAAGTTGCAGACGTCTGACTCCTAAATATTTTTATGTTCCTGTGAGCCAGGGTTACATCTGTGCAAGCTCAAGGCTATGACAACCTTATTGAGAAGTTTCTGTATTTAGCCAAATATTTGCAAATTTATAGATTTTAAGTAAAGTATTCATTTTCTGAAAATAGAAATCCTGTAGAGCTTGATTTTTGACTTTTTATCATTTGAGTCACATGACCATGTCTTAGAGTAATCTAGCTATGGAATGTATTGGTCCCACTCCAACGTTTTTTCACCTTATCAACATGTTTTATGATGCCGTGGTGGTCATGGTAGATGTGGACCCATTCAGGACGACACAATATGGCGGGCAGGTGACATTTTGTTTTCTCATTTTTTCCCCTTAAAAGGTATGTATCACCAAATGAATGCCTTCCCGTGTTCAATTTATTGGGACACAGTTATCACAAGGCAAAGTCTTGACAACTGTGGGCATTCACAACTATGCTAGAGGCCTTTGAAGACTGAAAAACAATCGCTGTTTTCTTTGTCCTGTCCTGTCCTAAATTGATGAGATTTTACTGTAGAACTGATTGTAAAGTTTTGTTGTCGCTGCTGTTTCAGGTCGTTTTCTAACCCTGTACACATTCTTGTGTGTTGCAGATTGTCGTAGAAGCCATGCAGGCTCATGAAGAGGTTGCCAGTCCTCCACCATACAGTGCTGTCATTGACTCGTCATTCCCATCTCCTAATTACAGTGGTACGTTGCTTTGTAATTGCATACGTGGGAAACATTTAACAGTCCAAGACTAGTCCAAGAATGCTTTTTGGTGAGCTGCTCGAACTGTTTTCTTGAATCGATACTTCCCTCCTTACATTAAAGCGTGCCTCGAATAAGAACCCTTTCATAAATTTTTGAAAGTAATATGTCTGAAATGTCTAGGAATTAACTTGAAATTATTGTGCCAAGAATTTTGAAAGTTAACATTGTTTTTGTCTGTAAATTCTACATCGTCTGTTTCCAGAGCTACACAAATGTGTGCAAGCTAGTTTTAAATGATGTGGGTTGTCAACCCCAGTCACCTGGCTGTATGACTTCATTGACTAAAAGAAGGTCACTACTCAAGTGACAACCAACCTCCCCTGTTGGATTTTTTTGGAAAATCAGACAACAAAAAGAATTTCACATCACCACATCAGTACCGACGGAAAGTTATTGCATTGAAAACCAACAATATGGCAGTGGCCTATTCACTTACACATTTGTTCAAAATGTCAAAATTCAGCAAAAGTAACCATTAAGATCTGAAGCTCATGACACAGTATCTGTCAACCATACAAATAAGGATACTGACCACATTTTTTTTCTAAAACGAATTGATTAGTGATTCCAGTTGCGGCTTTTTACCCACTGGGATTTCTCGTAGAAAAGCTGGAAGTGTCAGAACCAAGTTGGCAGAGTCTCCTCGACTACGTCATTATGGCGATGTCACTCTTTCCATCCCTGTTCTCAAAAGTAGACCAGAACCAACTACAGGCTGCAACTGTGGTATTTTAGCCCCAACGTTGTTAATTTGGTGCCTTGTCTCTCCTAGGAGTAGCTGTCACTCAGGTGGATACTCAGGCAGACGGGACAAATTCAGCAGATTTAGTTCAACTACAGACACCAGTCGATAACATTTGTCCAGAGCTGGCATTCTCTTCACAGCTAGTATTTAAAGAGGACAAGGAGTAGGTGCAACTATGATGGTATTATTGCATCGTTCACCAGTTTCTAGTATGTAGAGGAAGATACATCAGCATTATTAAATGTTTACTCAGGTGCACCCATATGTCTTGGGACCACTGAGAATGGGGTTTACAAGTGAACAACCTCCTATGTGACGTTCACCACTAGTGTGTAAAGTTGCTAAAGATTTTGAATACTTGTTCTATAAATTTTTCCAGTTCTAAGATTGCTTTACATTGGCAGCTTAGAATTGTTTTAATTATCGTATCTGATAATGCAATGTATGGAAAACTAAATCAATTTATGATTATAGCAAATTCTGGTAGATGAAGTTCCGAGTGCGGCCACCATGTGTCTCTGGTATCAAGGAACACCTTTCACTTTGTATGAGATACTAATGTTGTACGGTGGTGGAGCAAAGTTTTTTGTTGGTGTTTGTATTTTTGATAGCGTATTCTAATGTTGCTCGGAAAAAACATAGATTAGAAAGCGCAAATCTTTTGAATGTAAAACGAAAGCTGGGACAGCCAGAAGTGAATTTTTCACATGTAAATATTTCAGTAAAATTTGCATAACTTGGATCTAACCAATTCCGGAGGTTTTATCAGAGTTAGGCCAAATGTGGCCTATCCAACTGGCGAAGTGTGCTGCGTAACCTTGTCTCGGTTGAAATTGCTATAAACAACTCGCCTTCCGCAAAAAACTACCTTTTGATTTGGAGCAATTAGCACTATAAATATGGCGTCACTTACTCATGCAAAATTATTTCTGGGTTGTAGAGAGCTTGAGCTGTCTTTCTCTTTAGTTGAAACCAAGCCAACTTACTGAACCGTAGTTTCAGACAATAACAATCTGCAAGTGTTCTTTTGGCCTAAAATCACTTTGAATCAAAGCGTGAAACAAACTGAGAATAGATCGGGATTGATGTCAACTTTTTAATTGTCCTGCAGTTCTAATTAAGTTCAAACAAAATCTCTTCGTTCAAACTGGAATAAACAGTTAATGGCCTTTTAGTGAATATTCTTTTTCATACCTAGCAACTACATGTAGTTGTCAACTGTAATTGGGAATGCTGAAGCATCGTGGGTAAAATGAAAGCAAAGTTACACCGAAAGGTGGCGCTGTAAATTTAAACAAAGATCTGACTTGTGCAAGTTTTACTGCAGTCGTGTAGTTTTTCTGAGGGCTTTATTTTGAAACGCTCAAATCTTAACAGGGTTTGTCTAAACATATCTATTTGTATTTCGAGTATAATTACTAAGCAGAGAGGTTATTATGAACTTATATGTGTGTGCTTTTTGCAAGTTATCCCTATTTAATGTTTTCGTATGCTGTGCGTGTTGCTGTATTATTCAATGCAGCGAATAACTGACATGGGTAGCAAGACTGCAGTTGGGACTGTGTTGTGTTCTGCTGCCGTTTTCCCCAGCAGAACTTTTGTTGACTTTTGAAAGTAGCCTGCATGGGCATTGATTTGGAATGCGTTACATAATGCAAGGTTATTCCAAGAAGTGGGCATCAAGGAATGGATTCCCGAAACGGTTTAACTTAAAATTGACTCCCATAATGCAACTTTCCAATCTCTCCGACCAATCATGCTAGTGGCAGATATTTTGCGGGTGAGGTGGTGTGCTTGCTCGCAAAAGGCAAGCGTTAGCGCACGAGATCTCTCCAAACTTGCTCCAAGGAATTCATCCCTGACCAGAACAAATGCAAATAGTTTGTCTTGAGAGTGAAGTGAGCTTATTGGCATTTATTGCCGATTCATGTGTTGAAGCTAAGTGTGCTGAAGAGTGCAAGAGTCGTTGAAACCATTCCATGAGATAAATTTATACTTATTGTGCAATATTTTACTGAAAAACTTGTTGTTGCAGAACCTTCTGAAAATTGCAATTTCATGAAAATTTATTTAAAAAGAGAAACGGAATCTCCTCAGTTTGAATTTTCACTCGGAAGTGTGTTAGCGTTTAAAAACTCTTGAACATTGTATTGTTTTAAAAACAACATTGTGTGTTACTTCCATTTTACTTCAGTCTTTTCTTGGGCATTTTGTTAACAATATTATTCATTAATGTACTTTATTATTATTATTATTATTTTGTGTTTGAAAAATGCAAGAGATATTTCGAATGAAAGTTGCCATTAATTGCTATCTGATTTACTTACAATACACGCCAAAAACAGTCTGACAAAATGAACTGGAATTCTCCGTCATGTCTACTGAATGTAAGTGTCATCTCTGTCATGACTGGTCAGTGCAAATGTAATTCACTATCAGGGTAGCTAGATGACCCCTCATGACAGGTAATCTGATATCGTAACAGATGTCCTGACATGATTAAGGAAATGGTATTTTACCCGATTCCTTTTGGGGTGTACTGTACTGTGTATCAGTAATAAATAGGATTTGCAACAATACAATGTCTAATCACATCACGTTGCTTGACTTGAATTTTACCCACAGTGCACTACAGATTGGTACTGTGAAAACCAATCACGATTCCCAAACAACACGACTGCTGCACTCATCAACATAGTTGTCTCACAAATGCTGCTCACAGGCCTCTAAATACAGTTTACTGACTCACAAACTCATGTCTGGACTCGTAGCTTGTACAGCCTAGAAGCATGGCTCAAGGATTCGCATCTGCTCAGAAACACGGCTCATGGACTACCAACATGGCTCTTCTCAAGATGTCAGGAATGAGCTGGCGCGACAGTAATGAAAGTAAATTTTGAGACATGAGAAACAAGTTTTCATTTATACAACGTTATTAGAGTATTAGCAAAATACACTACTGACATTTAATGCAATCTCAAAAAGTTACTCTTTTATGGGAAGATGATGTAGGTTTAGTCCACCTGCTGTGTTTGCAGTGTGTGAATGCTGTTAGTGGATTTGAGTTAGCGAGCCATGCTTTTCAGGTGAACAAGCACGAGTCTACAAGCCCGTAACTGATTTTGGTCAGGAAGCTCGCGACAGAACCACCACGCATCACCTGTATCCGAGATCAACACGAAACATCTTTTGGTAATAAAATACACTTAACGAATTATTGTTTTACTGTGGTTACAAAATTTATTTACAAACGGTCATTACAATACAAAAACAAAGTTAAACATTTCTAATTCAGTGTACCAAACTAAACAACACAGTGTCCAACAAATACCTTTGAGTTCATAATACAGCCCCAACAATTTGGCTGGGCCAATAAAATTTACAAAATAATCTCACCAAATTCTAGCACAAGATTTTATCATAACGGTAAGTACCAGCAAACTAATGGTTTACAAATTCAAGATACGTACCACAGCTATCACGTTTTTAAAAATTTTGAGAAATTTGCACAAACGGATCCCAAAATATTTCGAAAATTGCTGAGTGTCGACTTGTTGGAATACATTTGGAGCCACAAATCTGTGGTTTGAAGGGTTTCCCAAAATAGTGTCAGCGAGCATTGAACAAAAACTGGGATTTATGAGAAATCGAACACCGTAGAATTCATCACGTTTTTGGAGAACTGACAGTTCCATTGATATGGTTAAATCTACAAATTCTGTACAATTAAGGTAATTGGCAAAACTGTCATTTTTTCATTTTCCAAGTGTTTTTAATATTGTAGTGCATGACAATGTTTTTTCGAAACACCTGGTTTTGGAGTGACACCTGGTGGTAGCTAATGGTACTGAACTTGAACATGGATGAGTATTCGTTTGGTGTGACACCTGGTGGTAGGTATGGTACTGAACTTGAACATGGTTGAAGTGACATGTCTTTCGTGGAAAATCATAAAATAAAATTTCACTTGACCACACTGCGTCCTAAATTGACGAGAGCTTACCAAACCATTAACTCTGTTAACTACCAAATAATTATACATGTATTTAAAAGTCTTGATTCAATGTCCATGTCGCTTGCACATTTTCTGTTTTTGGCACACTGTTTCTGAAAACAGGCCCGGGCATATATTTTGGGGTACTGGAAAGGTAGAAATATGCCATTTCCTAATACATGCCTTGAGGCTTACCGTCTGAAACACCTGGTGAGCATTCACGTCACTAACTTCTGACGGGACAATTTTGCCAATACCTTTTGTTTGAAATGGGTGGTAGTTAGTCATAGAACAGGCATAAGAAATCCCTTCTTGCTACAGAATTTTAAAATTGTTAACAACATCTACATTTGTCCACAGTTACCATGACCACAAGCTGTCAGTCTTCGTCATTCAACAATACATTTGGTTGGTGTAAAACCATTTCTTCTCATGGCACTTTTTAAACACAAAGTATACATCACATTCACAAACCCGTGTACCAAATTCTACAAAACAGAAAGCTTTAAACAACAAGTTACATATCAAAAATTTGTCCTAACATAAGAAAACTCTGCCCCTTTTTAACACAAAATTAGCTAGAATTTTTTCAAAGGCAGGCCATGTACAATAAAAAATCCAAAGTTCTGCTGCAAGAGGCTCAATTCTCTAAATTTCATTTTTGTTGAAAATTTGTTGTGACAAAATTTTACCCTTTTATGCCCTAGATAAAAAAGACTTGTCTTACAGCAAATAATACAGGTATTGTTGTCACGGAAACTGCTGCCAACTTTATAAGTTGGCTTCATCATTCCTCATTCTAACTTAGAATAAATTGAAAGGTTTTGTTCATAGTACTAGAAATTTCAATAACCTTGTACCAACATTCTTGTCATTTTATATTTGCACTATTCCAATTTATTTATTTCTGACGTCAATAATGGCCAGCACAATTATCATTGAGAATAATAAAAGAGCATTAAATCTCCACTGCAGCTTCTCGACAGCCAACAGAAGTTCCATTCCCATACAATACTGCTGGGACACAAAATTTCAAGGAATTCTCAGTTACATCAACTTAGCCAGGAGTAATTCTGGGAAACTTTATTCATTAGTTGCTAGGTTTGATTTCTCAATTAAAATTCTATGCAGTCTGTCATCTAAAACCACACTGCTATCGACATACGAGAGGTATTGCTCTGCCTTTTGTGTGTTTATTTATTACGACACTGATTTTATCAGTACTCGGTCAGTCATATGTGTTCACAGGCATGTCAAAGGACATTTTCAAGCTTTCCTAACAGGGGAGGGGGGAGGGGGATANTACTGCGATTTTTTTACTGAATTGGAACAGGAATACTGCTGATGACTAAGAGTTTGTTCCAAGCAGTTCAACACCAGGAATGTTTGTTGTTACCAGACATGTTTGCTATCCAATCCTGCGTTAATATCAGGCGATACCAGACACAAACCTCATTTCTAAAGTACATCTTCACTATAAGACACCACAATCATTCAGTTCCTTAATGGCGAGGACTAGAGGCCAGTATCACGGAGCAGAATGTTCCTTCGCATCATGGATTCGCTATAAACCTGTGTTACACGAACTTTTTATTTAGAAAACTTGTCATTACAAAATTGGTTTGAGCTTGTTAAAACTGGTTTCAACTCGTTACTTACTCAGATGAGAAGTGATTTCTTCGTTTGCAAACAACAGAGAGCTCGTTATTTGTAGTAACCATACTCTGTGCTTAATGACAAGCAGTGACAAGCCAGTTGGTAGAGTCTGGTCTCAAGCCTCCATGTCACCTCCAGTAATACGAAGGAAGACTTTGAGACCAGTTTTGTAAAAGCAAGAAGTCTAAATAAAAAAAAATGTTCTTTGAGATGGAATGCTAGTTATGGCCATTTCAATTGCTAAGCAGACGTGTTCATTTTATACCATATCTTAGCCTGATGCAATGTTTTTCGTCACTTGACACTATCGTTCCAGGAACATATGTTCTAAACCCATCCACTTAAATGGAAGGCCATGAATTATGCGTTGCCATGGTGTCTACGGCTTCATTTTCACCAGCGGAATGTTCTTCGTAGCTAGGCACTTGTCACAGACCCACTCGGCGTAGACTTCCTGTGTCAACATCTGATACGCATGCTCTGTTAATCCTGTACATATACGGTGGAACCAAAAATTGCAGCCACTCTCGCATAGAATGGCTTGGTCATTGTCATGCACCTCTTTGTGACAGATACCGCACGGATAGATGGGCGGAGCGTTGGGATTCGTTGGGTTGAACACCAGAGGTTGATTGGGAGGGTAGATCTTACCTGCCGTCGGTAAGGCGCGGGACACCGTCGGTGGGGGTCGGATGGGGTGGTGTCCCGGCTGATTCGGGGCGTGATGGGGTGAATGCATCCCCATGGGAACACCCGGGTTCATATTGTTCATGTTCGTTGACGTAACGATGACGCCTGACGGAGCGTAGTTCTGAGATTCACCGGTTGAGATGGGTGCAGAGGTGGTGCCCCCTGGTGGAGCCGGGAACAGCTGGTTGTTGAAAGGACTCAAAGTCTTGTCCATCAACATTCCCACTCAACAAAGATACTGCCAACAACGCAGCCTATAACAGACAATGAATACATAATTACAAAATCCGTGTATGCACTTGAAAGTCCATGTTTATAGTTTGTGCGTTAAGTTTTGAAATAAATGCATAGTACTGGTATCAAAAATCCTATTTGTTTAAGAAATGGACAATCTCTCAATACTTCAAACTCGACACAAGTAAGCTAAACTTGTCGCGACAAAATTCCAACCTGGTGCAGCGACTGCGAATTTGCTAATAAACATGGTTGCATTTAACACCACATAAAACTGCAACTTTTCCACACTCAATGACATTTCCTAACCATGACAATTGCCTAGTCTAGAATGTACGAGTCTAATAACACACTAATGATATTCAAAGCTGTCTCATCAACGGCTAGAGATTGAACAGATTATGAAATTTTTAGGCTTATTTATTGGGTATAGTAACATGAATGTATGCAGCGACACATCCTTGGGCATAGGGCCAGTTGCATAATGTGGGAATTAATCTTTTTAAGTCATTCAAGTGCATCTATTTTCAAGTATTAGTTTATCAAAATAACAAAAACATTTGGTCCTGGTTGCAGAAAACAGGATCAAAAGTGTAATCCCTATAGAGTTTTGATCCTGTTTAATACAACCAGGCATGAAGCCTTACTACTGAAGTCACCCGTGACCCATATACATAGGTCTGTTAACTATCGCGTTTTTACCTTGATTCTCGTTTTTTTGACATGAATACTTGATGTCATTGTGCTTTAATCTCACGTCTGTTAAATTTTCTAGAAAAAAAGTAAAACAAAATTCGACATAAAAACCTTGATTGACCGACTTTTTGGAAAATTTGATCGGCCAAAGTGTGTCCAAGACGCATGGAAAACACATCGTTTCAAAGTCAATTGCAAAATATTTTCATATGTAGGATCAGGACAGCCCACTCCCGTCCTCTGTGCGGTGCACAGTGAATTACAGCTTCAGCATTTATCTTATGTTAAAAATTGATCAAATATTTGACAAAATCTTTCATTGGGAAGAGTTCAGAAAAGGTCATAAATATGAATGAAATACAGAAGACTACTACGATCCCCCTCTTTGTTGTGATTATTTTTTGTCAAAAGCAACACAACTACCAGGCAGTAGGCACGGGAGAAATCAGCCATCTTTGCTCATCGATAGCAGTAGAAACCAGATGGCGTTGTGTGCCGCGTACAACAGGTTTT
>NMRA01000424.1:10814-153127 GCA_002633005.1 Phoronis australis | reverse complement strand
GGCGGTCGTGAAGAACAGTAAGGCCGTACCTGCATGAATGAAGTCAATTTTGACATCCGAAATTTGTGAGTATTTAACGCTGCAGGTAAGAGCATAATCTAAACATTTTCTCGATGATCTAAAAAATCTATTTTGGCGCGTAAAAATGGCGGGAAAATTTTGCGACCTGGCATTTACGAATGCGAGCTGGATTCTGAAAATGCGACCTGGGATTTTGGCTAGGTCGCAAAATGCGACCTGGCGATTTTAATAGCGTCGAGCCCTGCTAGAATTTCTTAAAAGTGAGGAGGATAGCTGTTTGGAAAGTGTGTCAACAGCACTCTCCCTCTTCCTCTCCCTCTAATGGGAGTATTTGTTCAAGTTGGAAGGAATTAAACACATCGACAACCTCCTAAGGTGTTCCTCTATGCGCAAAAGGTATTTTATAACAACGTGACTTTGATGTTTTAGTCGGTGCGAGGCATAATTCACCGAAAAGCTTCCGGCGTATGGAGCGCTTATAGGAGCTGCAACGCCTCTGGTCGGGCCAACATGAGGCGATGTACATTGCCTAAAGAAAGGTTGATTGCGGGAGTATTTGTTTGAGTTGAAAGGATGATTTAAACATCCCAACTGCCTGAAAATGTGTCCATCTACACTACATGTAGTAATTTAACAAGTAGTTTAGCCAGTGTTAAGGATAATTAGCAGAAAGGCTACATTAGGGTGTGCCCACTGTGCCGTCGTACAGACAGTCTGACAGTCATCACGACCACCTTTCTACGAGCCCAGCGGTTCCTAACAGGTGTACCATTTCCTCCAGAATACCTGCATACACTTACCAAATGACACTCTTACAAGACTGTCAACTGAATGAAGGGAATTGTGAACAATGGATTATAAAAACCTTGTTATTACAACGGGAGAATCGCATATTTCACAGTTCTAAACACAAAAAGAACACCGGAAGTTTATCCTGTATGGAGTTTGATAAAGGAAACTAATACAATTCGATGAAATATTTCAGAAATTACTTAAAGTGAACTTGAATAAAAATGTTGTTTACAATCATACAGCTAACTGGAGCAGATAGGTTGTATTTGATATTGTTTTTAAACGCAACCTTCGTATGACATATTTTTTCTTTGGATTTCCTGTTGAACTACCAGTCATCGATATTAATTTTTCCCGGTCGGATTCCACGTCGCTAGCGATAGCAGGGATTTTCAATGATTTTCAGTGATAGTTGTGTTTCCACTTGAAAAACTTCGAAGGATCAAGGGGCAAGATGGTAAGCCGATTATTGTCTTCTATTACCGTTACACTGATTGACGGTTCCTAAAAATTAAAGATTGGACGTTTTCTAAAATCTTCCACGTTCTAGCTTCTGTCAAAAGTTCTGATCGTCCCCAATACACTATAAATACTACAAGGTGTGACACTCGGGACAAGGAATTCCACGGGTGCTTTACTTCAGCCGTCCATATTAAACACAAAAATTGATAAAATTGCATAAAACGGGTTTAGCAATCCGTAAGCAATTGTTCTTCCTTCTGATAGCATTTACACTTGATTTACAGTGTCCTGCTGAGCCTGTAGCGAATTCACATCAAATTTTGCGGTCAAAGCACAAAATCCGTCCCAAAAAGCCGCTGTCTACTGTCGATGTGCCGGCCGGTAAGGAGTTATCCGATGAATTTCAGATGGGCAGCAATTGCCGGTTTATCACGGAAGGTTACGAATAAGTGTGCAGTTAATGATGTCGTGACCTTCTGTGACAAATCGGTAATTTCTGTTTGGCACATTGACAGTACGCAGTGGCAAACTGGCTGGAGCAGGGCACCATAAATGGTATCAGAACAAAGAACAATTGCTCTTGGTTTGCTGAACCCCTTGTAGTGTATTGGATTGGAGACAATCAGAAGCTGAGGACGCCTGTGGACAGTGTCACCTGGACTAACCCCAGTACAGTCAGTAGGAACGCTTCATACGCCTCAGACTGATTAAAACATCAAATTCACTTGCCATAAGTACTTTTTGGGGCATAGAGGGACACCTTAATTCCTTCCAACTCGTGAACCAATCATGCGCACACCCAGGGGGGGTGGGGCTCGGGGGGGCTCAAATGAGTCCCTCCATTTGGTGAAGTGGGCAAAAAGGTCTGCATCAGGGAAACAAAAAGTCAGAGAAAACGAGACAAAAGTCCACAAAAAGGGCAGGAACAACCAAAACTTGGCAAACGCACAATTCACTGCTTTACCTCTGACCAACAGGTGCACATCCACAAAAATTTTTAGGCTGGGTGCACGCATGCAAATGCTGCTGTATTTGGAAACCTTTTTTGAGCAGTCCTTTGTCCAATTGCCGATTTGGGAAACTGAAAAAAGCAATGGTGGACTGTTAAAAAAATTTGATTATGAGATTATTTGTTCGAGTTGGAAGGAATTAAAGACATCAATGGCCTCCTAAGGTTAGGGTTAACTTTCTAGTAGTCTTAGGGTTGGAGACGTCAGTGTTAGGGAGGCATGAGGTCATGTGACATCACTTCTTTCTGGTTTTTGCTGAATGTGATGATGCTGTAGTCGAAACAGAAGAGAGAGCAGACAATCGGGAAGTTTCCACTTTCGAAACGGTAAAAGTGGAGTAAACGGGTCCCTCTTGAACATGGCTGCTGAGAACCAGTTTTCACTGAATAACAGGAATGTCTGTTATTCAGTGAAATTGTTTCCTGGCAACCATTTTCAAGAGGAACCCGTTTACTTCACTTTTAACTTTGGAAAATATAGATTTGAGACAGAAATGTACTTTGTATAGTCCAGAAAACCATTAAACTTAACTTAATTAAATACAACTTGTCAGGAAATTACAGCAAAATATAGATACATGCTTTCTGGAATGTTAATCATGTACACACAGCCGTGAATCAAACGAGTTATCTTTTATTGAGGTTGTAAAATTTTAATCTCTTGATTGATTTTCTCTTAGGTGACACCATTTGAAAACACAGGAATAATTATTTCAATACATTGTGTAAGCGTTTGCAGAAATATCACAGAATTTATGGAAGTACAAAATAATGTGAAAAGGTGTTGAAAATGGGTGCACTTACTACAGTAATTATCCACTTGTTTCACACACTCACTTTATTTCGCACTATCAAAATTATGAATTTTGAAAAACAACATTTTATCTCTAACTCATTTTGCACGGGGCTACTTGGTTGGAATTTTTTGCCTCACCTAATTCGCACACACAGTCAGTTTTGCATTTAGGAGCATATCCAGTGCAAATTCATATTAAATCTTCACACAGGCACCTCGAAATTTCATACTTCCTGGGTAAGTTTGCTCATCAATTTGTCATTATGTAGATCTAACAACGGAAAGTGGTGCATGTAAAATCTAAGAGTCAACTGACAATCATCTTGCCCAGAGCCAAGAAGCCTTTATGATGTTCAGGAGTAGTATAGAACAGAAGTTAAGATTACATGAATTATTTGGTGCTACTAATTGCCTTATGAAAAAATCACTTGTCTGGCTAGATTTTAATGGTAACTACGAGACTTAATGGACGAATAAGTCGCCTGTGCACCACTGATTTACTTTGTCCAATCCTGTGACAGAGAAGATTCAAAATGTCTGTCCTCATTTTTGTTTCAGTCGGCCATAGTAAATCAGACGACCACGATGAAAGCGGCCAAGTGTCCGACAGACGAACTCTCCTTGACCAACCGTGTAGTATGCAACAGTCAGAATTTTGACCTGTCAAAGATCGAGTAAGTTTGGAGTTGAACACTTGTATCTATACGGGGATGTAATACTA
Source organism: Phoronis australis (assembly GCA_002633005.1). Taxonomy (NCBI): domain Eukaryota; kingdom Metazoa; phylum Phoronida; family Phoronidae; genus Phoronis; species Phoronis australis. The sequence goes on along the minus strand of NMRA01000424.1, from coordinate 149,326 downwards.
GTGCAAGCTGCTCCAGGAACAAGATGGTGGAGTGCAAGTACTAGTGTTGACAAAAGGTTAACTGCTGTAGCTTGTCACGGGTGTGACATCTTGCGCTACTTCTAGGAGGTAGTTTAACTTGCATCCGATCAACTTGCTCCACAGTAAGACGGAAAGCTAGGCTGCATGCAGTTGATTTTCAAACGATGGCTTGGAATCGTTTGGGTAAAGCGAGGCCGTCCTTTTCAGTCGGACAAAACTCTTTTTACCGTTATCTCATTATGAAACTTATCATAAATGGAAGAGCCTGAGGGTTTATGTAACTAATTGCATTTCAAGGTCTTTTATGATGTTGGTTATGTCAGTTTACAAGAAACTCAATGTAGTAGGCATCATTTGCTTGCCTAACATTGTAACAAAGAAAAAGTCTACACATGTCAGTTGAACATGTTTTGTTGATGGTAAAGCGACAGGTATCAGGAGATGATAACTTGTCCGAAGGAAAAATTAAAAAGCTTTGTTCGCCGATATTTTAGTACTCAAAAATTGCACCCAACGAAAAACAATTTTAGCAAGTTGTTGTGAACGAGAGATTGTCCAAAATTGTTGCTCTTATGTCACAGTGCTCAAAGTTGACACGTATGATCAGTTGTTCAGCTGTGGGGTAACAGACTATAAGCTTTGTTTTCAGTCCATCAGGAATAAACCAAAGTTATTAAAATCTATTCCGTCCAGCTTCCACTGCTATGAAATCTATTGTAACATTGTGGTGTGGACAGTCAGCTGATTACGTGCACTTGCAGCGTTAGTACGGTGGCTAAGCCATTCTGTAATTAGAAATTTGCTACTAACCCTAGTAGCTTTTATCAGTCATTTTTCGTGTGAACAGAATTAACCATCGCGATGGAAAAATGGTATTTTGTCTAATTACTTTTGATTGTATATTATACTTAGTTGCTGAAATTTCTCCAATAACGCAATATCACTGGAAAGTTAAAAATTGTTATGAATTTTAAATTTCAACAAAATGCAAAAGAAAATTTATTGCATTGTTCTCATAGTTTATAAACAGAGTAACTTGGCTTCATAAGTTATGCATTAACATTAATTTGCATGCAGTATTTGTAGTAATGCGGTAAAGCTTTTGAAAAATAGAAACACGACAATTTTGACACCTTTTTATGGTCATCAGCTACCTTTGTTATGAAGGATCAAATTTCTTAAATAATTTTTAAGCACAGAATTTTATTTTATGCATGGAAGTAGTGTTAGTAATGGTTGTTTTTAATTTTCTCAAAAATTGTGATTTTTCATAGCAATGGCCATATTTTTCTAAAATAACAACTTTTTTCGCATGAAACTAACATTTCGTTATTCTTTTAACTACAGTACAAAAGTGTATCTGGGATTATCCCAAGTATGCTTTTTGTAGCTGATATCTAAATAAAGAAACAGAATTTGCTTGTTTTATTTCCGTGAAAGTTGCCGTGATTTCTGAGGAAAATACATATTTTTTATTTAACAGGCAGCCACGTGATTGTGAATTGCTGGGCACAGCTTGTGTACATTTAATTAGAATTAATTTTGAGATCGTTAAGGATTTTAAAAGACGGTAAAATCTCAGAACTTTTGGACAAAATAATCGCCATAATTACCTTTTTTCCTCATTTTTTCAAGATCTTCAATGAATGCCAGCACTTATCAATATCCTGATGGTAGCTATGCAACAAGACTTGAACATGGTAAAGCATTGATATTCATATGATGCAACATGTCTTTGATGAAAAAATAAGAAAATAAAATTGTACTTGTCGGCCATTTTGCATCCTGAAGTGGTGAGATTTTATGGTAAGTGTTTTTATGATTAGTAATTATTAGTACTCAAAAATTTATTCAAGAAATTCAGTCTTTGGGAACGCAAGTATCCTGTTACATTACGCCTGTTGAAGTGTCATCATTACGGGGCCGTTGGAAGCGGGGGAGGGGGTTGAGGTAATGAGGTTGCCCCTCAATATATTTCAGCAAAGGTCAAATCAGGGTCAATGCTACTTCGTTGCACAAGGAGGTGTTTTTAAAAGAGGCCTGGGGAAATTGGTGACGACTAGGGGTGGGTAGGGGGAGAATCATTACAAAATTTTGATGGTGAGTGGAATTGGCACGATAGTCTTTTTCAAGTTCAAAGACTTTGCCCACCTTCCAATGACTTTCGAAGTCCTAGGGAGTCTGGTAATTGGAGATTTGAATAGAAACCTAGAAGCTAAGTATTACAGTAAGCCTGAAATGTGCTTTGATAAAATTGTCACTGAGTTCAGAGTGTNTTGTGTACATTTAATTAGAATTAATTTTGAGATCATTAAGGATTTTAAAAGACGGTAAAATCTCAGAACTTTTGGACAAAAGAATCGCCAAAATTACCTTTTTTCCTCATTTTTTCAAGATCTTCAGTGAATGCCCGCACTTATCAATATCCTGATGGTAGCTATGCAACAAGACTTGAACATGGTAAAGCATTGATATTTATATGATGCAACATGTCTTTGATGAAAAAATTAGAAAATAAAATTGTACATGTCGGCCATTTTGCATCCTGAAGTGGTGAGATTTTATGGTAAATGTTTTTATGATGAGTAATTATTAGTTCTCAAAAATTTATTCAAGAAATTCAGCCTTTGAGAACGCAAGTATCCTGTTACATTACGCCTGTTGAAGTGTCATCATAATGGGGCCGTTGGAAGCGGGGGAGGGGGTTGAGGTTGCCCCTCAATATATTTCAGCAAAGGTCAAATCAGGGTCAATGCTACTTCGTTGCACAAGGAGGTGTTTTGAAAAGAGGCCTGGGGAAATTGGTGACGACTAAGGGTGGGTAGGGGGAGAATCATTACAAAATTTTGATGGTGAGTGGAATTGGCACGATAGTCTTTTTCAAGTTCAAAGACTTTGCCCACCTTCCAATGACTTTCGAAGTCCTAGGGAGTCTGGTAATTGGAGATTTGAATAGAAACCTAGAAGCTAAGTATTACAGTAAGCCTGAAATGTGCTTTGATAAAATTGTCACTGAGTTCAGAGTGTGTGATTTGTAATGCTCTAATATGCCATGTTATGTTGGTGAGTTCATCAATTGATTAGATCAGCACAGTTAGTGCTATCAGTGTCTCCCTTGAGCACTGCCTCCCGTGTGACCAGATCGCTGAATGCGTCTCTTGATCAGATCAGCACAGTTACCGCCGTCTCTTCTTATTTGTCAAGCCATTCAGTGCTTCCTGTGAGCACTTTCTCCCATGTGAATAGATAACTCGTTATCAAGTGGAACATTGGCTGGTGAACGTGAGGACAGTCTACATTGACCAGATTCTTGCTTGACTATTGATTGACTGTAAATGGCTTTTAAAGCTGGTCTTTGTATTGATTGTCTGTAAATGGCGTTAAAGCTGGTTTATTTACCATACAGTTAGAACCGCAGTCTTTCGCGACCAAGAAATATTAGAAAATGTGACACGCACTCAATCAGCCTACACTCTTCTCTATTCTGGTCACGTCTGTGAAAAACACGGGCCCTGTTTGTGTGTTAGCACTGCATGAACATTGTGATTGTACACTTTGAATTGACACCTATTGATACAATTTTCTAAATCAAAATTTTCATTCGCATTTACATGATTTGTCTTCAGTCTCCTTTTTGCCTGGCAGGAATCTCTTGCTCGGTTATTTGCCTACAAATGTCCACTGTTCACCGATCTTGTAAACTTGAAACAGTTTCTGTGAAGAAGCCCACATTTTCCTCACTTCACATACTCAGCAATATATTTCCTGTTTATATGGAACCAGTTTTTGAAATGTGTTTTGTTGATTTCTTGCCAAAAAGTGCAATGCAGTCACCGTGCTCGGCAAAGTTTTCAAGAACTTAATTCCAGTTTTGCTGCAGTACATTCACACTCTAGTTGTTTGATACAAACACACTTTCAAGTGCATGTTAATATCATTTCTCTTTATTTCCCTCTCTCTGTTCTAGACACGTTGCGGTGCACCTACCTCCTAATCATCATTATGTGTTTACCTTAAAAGATCATCCAAGTATGCCATTGAACCAGCTGGGCTTTAGTCTATTGCAGGTATGTCTCTTCTTCTAGATTAATTCAGAGTTAAATCAATAGGCTTACTTTCTGTTTATTAATTAAAAAAGTAATTGTAGAGGGGTCTGGTACTCATTGTACCAAATGTGTGCAGGCCACTGATGTGGTCTCAGTGCACTGTTTGCCTGAAACCATTCTTATGCTCATGGAAATATACTAGACGGAGCTAAAGAGCTACAGAGCTCACTAGAGGTTCTGGTGGAGTGTCCCACTGGGACTCGAACCCGCGATCTTAAGTAAAGGAAGCCGAGAAGGGTTCATCAGGCCACACTGCTTCTGTTTTCCACTTTGTCTTGTGTTACATATTTTTTGGCTTTAACAGTGAACTTACGATATGTTAAAGGGGAAGGCAAGCTTTTTTCATGTCATTTTTAGCAAAAACAAGGCTCGTTGATTATCCCAGACATATTTTTCAGTTAATTGCTGCTTTTTGTAATGTAAACAATTACTCGTCCTCTACTCAGGAAGTGACTTTTTAGGAGGCAAGTATTTCGCACCAATTTCTTTTCATATAGTCTGACTGTGAGAGCTGTCGAGTCAGTCATTGTTCTACCTCGGTTGTGGTAAGTTCGGTCGTCGTAGTCAGTCAACATGCCACACTGTTACTGCGTATCGGGATGTACTCGTTATCGCCCAGAGCCTGTAAGCAGCCCTGCTGCGATGTAGAGTAGTGGGAGTGAATACATGCCCAGTTTGACACCCAGTGAAGAGAACGGTTCGTCGTTCAATGAACAGATCGGTGAGCCAAACTTTGATAAGTTTATTGTGGACATGTCTAAAGCATTGGAGCTAATAGCGGATTTGCAGCGACGCCATATTGAAATTAGGTTAAAATGGTGCATTGTGGGTGCTGTGGTCAGGATTCCGAAAGCGGCCATAGTATCAAGCATAATACGCGGTATGTGCGCGAAGAAAACTTACGGTGGATACACTTGTTGTGTTCCTGGCTGCTTCAAAAACAACAAGAGAGATAAAAATCTGAGTTTTTATGTGTTCCCTGCAAACCAAGAACTTAGTGAAAAATGGATAAACAACATTAGGAGAGCTGGGAGTAAGGGGAGATTTAGCGCATTCAAACCAACGCGGGGCCATCTAGTAGGCAACACGTAGCCCCTCGGTTGGCCATATAGGGGCTACAATATTTCCATTCGCTTTCTGTACTCATTTCGTTACTTCAGTGTATTTTAAACGGGCCGTGACCGGATTTGGGTTACCGATTTCGAGTTTTCACCTCGTCAAAAATACATNTAAAAATGGCATGGAAAAAGGTTGCCTTCGCCTTTAAGAGCATAAAAAAGCCGACTGATGTGACCCTATTTCAAATTCTACAGTTACTGTAGGACACCAGCTGAAGATGATCTCTCTTCGGCAGAGATTTTGGACTGTTGGGCTTGTTAGTGTGAATTACTTGAGTATCTCACTACACAATGGTGGTAGTCCTACTGCATGACAATCTCTAAGAATTACTAATTTATAAAAAACAATGATGTGAAATCCCACCTCCTCCATCCAAATTACCTGTGAATTGTGAAGATGGTCTTGGGCTTTGTCATACGAAATACTCTCTCGATGTCTTGCAACATATCTTTTTTCAATATGTTGTTACTAACATCAGATTGTGGCTGTGTGCATACACTATGTGCGTTTTTTACAGAGAAAGTGGGCGGGTGTATCCCTGAATCAGGAGATCAAGGTGGTACCGTTCCAGTTTAACCCCAAAACACAGTACCTGTCCAGTATGACCCTAGAGGTGGATTTCTTCCAAAAGAAACAGTAAGTCTTCCGATACATCAAATTGTATATTGCCAGACTCGGACTCCGAACTTAGCTGAGCAAGAAATGCAGTTGGTATGATAGGCTATTTCTTACTAATTAACATAAATTATGAAAAATATTATTACAGCTGCAGTACTGTAATCATTACAACTGTAATTTTTATTAATGTTCATGCTCATCCATGTCATCATCACCATCAGCTTGATATTTTCCGATCGTCACAAATTTCCATAACTCTTCATTTGTCTTTGTACTGCAGGGCCTCATCAGAGGCACTGGATACAGACAAAATGGCGCAGGAGTTTCTGATGCAGTTTTCCGGACAGGCATTCTCCGCCGGACAGAGCCTGCCGTTCAGATTCGCCGACAAAAAACTCCTGCTGCTTACTGTTAAAGAGCTCGAAGGTGACTGCCGTTGTTTTGTTGTTAACTAAGTGACTGGTCACGTTAAGGAGAGGACAGTGTGCCTCAGTGGTTTGAGTTAAGGTCTCTCATGTAGGAGACCTGGGTTTGAATCTTGAATTTACTGGTAGAAAATCTAGCATGGCACAGAGGTTTCTCCTACTGCTCTGAGCTCGGTCTTACAAGTGAAAGTATGCAAGGGAGTGAATGAGAACATGGATATTATGCGAAAGCGATTTCTGGGGTAGTCCTCATAAATAAACTTGTTTTATTTATTGTAATTTCTAAAAGGATAACCTTATGAGTGTAACACATTGCTTTCTGAAAGGCCCTCCAGACATGACACTATGAATGTGGATACTAGCAAATGAAATGAATAAAAATGTACAGAAAATGAAAAAGGATGAAGAATTGTAACAAGGTACTTACCCTTACTATGGGTTGATGTGTTGCTGTCTGGATTAACGATAAATGTTGAAATGCTGTGAATCCTAAGGAATCTGGTCAAATCATCCTGTGGTATTTACAGTGTCTAGCCATTGTGGTCTCAGGTCTTGTCTCCGAATTGTTTCTGCACCCTGTAACAACATTTAGTCGGACGATTGACCTTATTATTCAACCAAAAGGCAGTTGATTAATTAGATGCGTAAAATTATAAATCATAACTTCTGGACTTGTTATAAATTTCCCGATGTTGCAGAGCCACTTAGCTCCTCCTACTGAGGAATGATGACTGACTGGTTCCCACGAATATTTCGTTGCCCTCTGCCAGTGTTCGTAGACAACAACTGACTTTATATAGTTATTGTTCTGGGCCCTGCAGTTGTTTTCTATGAACACCGTCAGAGGGCGACAAAATTTTCGTGGTAATCAGTCAAGTCATCAATCCACTCTAGATGGCTCCGCAACATCGTGAAATTTATTTCATAGCAAGTCCAGAAATCATTTATATTTTTGCGCATCTAAGATGATGTAGTTTGTTTCCTGTACTGTGCTCGACTTGGATGGATTTTACTTTGTAATCTGACAAGAGTTCTCTTTTATTGAAGGAACCATCGATTTTAGGAACATTGATTTATAGTTCTGTTAACTGAATTGTATTTATGCATCACAGAAAAAAAATTTACATACCAGCCTGCATTAAAATCTGACCAATTTAGGACGCACTATTGTGGGCGAGTTAAATTTCTTTTTTCTCATTTTTCATAAAAGATGCATTGCATCACATCAATGCTTTACCATTTTGACAATCTGTAACCATAGTTACCATTAGAAAATATTTTGAAAACTGTGGGCATACACAACAATTCTAAACAATCTCAAAAAAATGAAGAAAACAAAATTTTAGGAATTATTTTTGTTTGAAGAGTGAGGCAGGGTCAGGGCAAAGAAAAACTTCAAGGATGGCGGAGTGTCTTGTTATAATATAGAACCATTTTCTTTGAAGTTGTTGACTTCACCAATGCTGGCAAGTCTCTTCAGACTAAAGCTCAAGGTACAAAGCTTGGTAAGGCCATGCCAAATATGACCGTTGTGTTCGAGAAGGCTGAAGGATCTACAATGAATTTGACAGGCAAGTCGAAAACGTGAGTACCACCAAAAGGTGACATTTGGTCTTGCGTTCCACACGACTGTTTCTGAAAAAGTCTTTAAGTTTACTTCTGCAAAAGGTTTGCATATATCTCAAAAATAAACAAATTGACTATTTGTTTCTAGTATCTACAGTATGCGCTAAAGGTATTCAATTGAAATGTCCCATAATTCCCCTTTCAAAATGGCTGGACGGAAACTGAATTCATTGTCAAGATAGCCTTCCTTCACAACCGAGAATGAAGTGGAATCAACAGGAAATATAGTAAGATGACTCAGCCATTCTGTAATTAGAATTTTGCACCATAATAGTCATTACCAGTCATAACCAGTCATTACCAGTCATAACCAGTCATTACCAGTCATAACCAGTCATTACCAGTCATTACCAGTCATAACCAGTCATTACCATTCATAACCAGTCATTACCAGTCATAACCAGTCATTACCAGTCATTTTGCTGTTAACATAATTAGCTGTCTTGATGGGGAAACTGTAGTTTGTCAAAACTACTTTTGTCGTTTGATGTTTCTCCAAAGTCTCAAAACGTCACAATAACATTTCACTTTGGATTTTGAGGTTTTAGGCTTGCTTCAGTTACCACACTAAATGTAATCTCAGAATATGACTGCATGGTTGTTATTAATGCGTCTTTCAGCAAGGCAAGCTACCAGTCGCTCATCAATCCTGACTGGGATTTCAATCAAATGGGCATCGGTGGATTGGACAATGAGTTCACGGCCATATTTAGACGAGCATTTGCCTCACGTGTCTTCCCACCGGACATCATTGAACAGCTAGGTATGAATGAAAAACATTCTCTCTGGCTTTTACTCAGAGCATTGATCGCTTTTTGAAACATTGCTAAAATGCCGTAAGCCATTACAATTTTGGTAAGTTTTCCAGTCTTCTGTAAAAGTAATCAGTCATTAAATAGTAAAAATTTGACAATTTTGGCAATTATTTCAAATTTGTGCGAAATCAGTGGAGAAATTAATGTAATATTGAGATTTCTTGTGTTGACATGCCTCCAGGCTGAACTTGACCTTGACTGCATGTTTCATTTTAGCCATGAAACATGTGAAGGGTATCTTACTGTTTGGACCTCCTGGTACAGGAAAGACACTAATGGCCAGGTAAGTGTGTAACAGCTCTATGGTGCTGCTTTTGGTATCCACTTTGTTTACTTATTCGGTTTCTGTATTTTTGGACTTGGAAAGCTGGAATTCACAGGTTGTCATTCTTTGTACCGAAAGCAATATGTTTGCAGGAAGATTTTACGACACAACCATCACCGCAACCATCGTTAATACTTGTTTTCCAGACAAATTGGTAAAATGCTGAACGCCCGAGAGCCAAAAATTGTCAATGGTCCACAGATTCTAGACAAATATGTTGGCGAATCAGAGGCAAATGTCAGGAAGTTGTTCGCTGAAGCGGAGGAGGAAGAAAAAAGAGTATGTGAGAATTTAAGCGATGATAAACACGCGTTACATCCAGGAAGCCAACCTTTGATTTAGATTCCATACCACTATGAAGCTGCTCTCAACCTGTTCCTTAATCAGATGAGCAGTGATTTTTTGGTTTGTGAAGAAGTGGCAGTTCTTTATTTCTTGAGGTTATGTTTGGTGCATAAAGTGACGTGCTGTGACAAGCCAAGCTGAAGATACTGGTCTCAAGGATGCACATATTGTCAGTTCATTTAAACCCGGAAATTACAATTGGACTAAAGAAAATAAATTATTGATCTAAAGCAAAAATTGTTTTTGTGAAGGAAGCCGGGTTTATAGTCGGTTTAAATGTAGTTTTATTTGACTTATAAGTGATTTGTTGTCAATATACACTTTTTGCACACCCACAGGCGATTCTTGTGATTGGCTGTGAACTCAATTTTCGTGTCCATATTCATTTTCTTAATACTGCTATATTTTATTGCTATTCAAGCAGGTTTGGGAAAGTTTGAAGTTTGGATTTTAAAACATTTGCATTGTTTTGACATAATCATACAGTGCAATGTTAAGCAGACTAGATTTGATTTTCTTGATTTAGAGCACAGCTTGCTTGCACAGAGCTTTCTGTGAACTTTAATGTAAAAATCTCCTGATAGTATTGTCTGCAGGATCTTTATTTTGTAAGAAAAATTGATGAAATCTTTCCTGGTGTAATTAAAGTAAAGATGAAATATTTGCTCCGCCTCCTTTTCAGTGTGGTCCAATGAGCGGCCTCCACATCATCATCTTTGATGAGATTGATGCCATCTGTAAAGCCAGGGGTTCAGTGGTAAGTCTATATACTCCTGTTTAATTTTCTATTTCACAAGAATTAATGAGACCCAAATTTAATGCTTTGCACGCTTTATTGGCTTAATTTCAAATAATTAGCATGTAAGAAAATCGCCAAGGATACCAGACATTGGCAAAACACTCTTTTCGTTCTTAAAGAACTTAAAGGTTTTGGTGTCTTGTATTTGATGTTTCAAGGTCACCTGAGGTATTAACTTAATGAAAGTGACATACAAATTAATCAGACAAGATACTATTACTCCATCTTCAGGGCTATTCTTATATAGTGAATTCCACTTGCACTTAGGTGTCATGGCAGGGAATTTCCGATCATTTTTTTGCTATTTTTGGCATGAACTGTAAGCCATCGTGCGCATAAAACATGCAGTTAACATATTGCTTAGCCTTGAGTTTGACCCAAGGTAGTGTGAGGTAAAGTTCTACAGTGCCAAATCGATAGTCACTGATGTTTGCTCCTCCAGCATTCAATCTACAAACACATGAAAAACCTTTAGAAGTGTGTAAGGGCTGTTCCAGCAAAATCTGTGTGGGAGGGGGGGGAAGGCAACTGAAATAAAAATTTATGGGTGGTTGCGTTTGATTTAAATTCAAAATGGCTGGTGGTCGTACTTCAAAAAAATAAAAATTTACAGGTCATTGTTGTTTCATTGGGCCATAAATGTTTGATGGTGGGTAATTTTAGTAAATTTTATAAACAATCCGCACAGANCATCGTGCGCATAAAACATGCAGTTAACATATTGCTTAGCCTTGAGTTTGACCCAAGGTAGTGTGAGGTAAAGTTCTACAGTGCCAAATCGATAGTCACTGATGTTTGCTCCTCCAGCATTCAATCTACAAACACATGAAAAATCTTTAGAAGTGTGTATTAAGTTCTACATTGATTCTGTGTTTATTCTATGCTCCCTCGTTGACTAGGCGGGCAACACCGGTGTGCATGACACTGTGGTCAATCAGCTACTGTCCAAGATTGACGGCGTGGAGCAGCTTAACAATATACTGGTCATTGGGATGACCAACAGGAAGGACATGATTGACGAGGCGTTACTACGTCCTGGACGACTAGAGTTACAGATGGAGATAGGTGGGTCACATATGGCTGAGGGCACTTAACTACTGGAAGATACAAGAGGGAGGGAAGGAGGGAGGGAGGGAGGGAAGGAGGGAGGGAGGAAGGTTTTTTATTTGTACTTGGAGCTAAGCTCATTACAATGGTTAGTATATATGGCAGGTCTACAGGTTGCGCTATTTTTGTGAACACATTTTACATCGCTCCCACTGAAACTAGAAATTACTAAGGAAATACCCAAAAGTGTGGACATTGGTCAGAAGAAAGTGATACTAAACATCTGTAAGAAGCTGGAAGGTTGGTCAATTTTAATTAGACTAAGTGCAAAGTCGACTTTGAAACTAGAAGATAATGTGGGGCCTGTTTTACTAAAAGGTGAAAAATTAGCAATTAGCAACCTTATAGTTTTTAATTGACATCGTAAGTTATAGAAGTAAGTCAACACTTCACTATAAATAGCATTTGGTGAACTTTTCCTTAACCAGAAGCCTCCTTTATGAAATGTTGTTGAACATATGTCATTGAGCGTTAGCACCAGTAATCGGTATTGTACGTGTCGACATCTATATTTGTTTTGAAAAAATAGTTCTAGTCACTTTCAAAAATATAATTTGAAGGCATTCTGGAATGTGTGAGCATACAGGCCCAGCGTGAGGTCATGAGGTCAAAGTTAAACATGTGAGACTCCTGAGAGATGGTTGAGACTTGACAGGTCTGTCGACAGTTGAAATGTGACACGTGACAGAGAGACATATTGTTATGGAGTGTGTAATTCTCATGGAATGAAGTTCCGGTGTTATTAGGGAATTTGTGTTAAGGATAGGTAGGACATTATCGACAAGTCGTTTTACCTTGGCATTCTGCCAAATGCCTACTAAACAATAAATTTAGCTCTGTTTATAGTAAATTTATATTTTCTGAAAGTAGATAGCCTGTAGAATTTGTTTGTGACTTTATGTCAATCTCCCATTGATTGAGTTGCATGATTATGTTTTTTTAATTAGAAAAAATTAGCAAACCCCCGCATCAATAACATGACCAAATACAGCTATGAATGTTTAAGATATCTTGAATTAACATCTTGCTTTTGTTTTGGGCAACTTAAAACCGTATAAGTCTTATTTATTGGTAACCCCTCTTGCAACAGCAAATCGTTTTAGAAGTTTTCAGGAACAATGCATTAAGCATAGTTTCGGAATGGTTTCATACTAATCCGACCCGTCATTTCTTAGATACGAAGCTCCAAAGTTAGCCATATTTGGACATTTTCGTAAACTATCACATAACCTTAACCCATGTTGGCTTGGATTGCAGTTCTGCCTGACGAGAATGGTCGAGTGCAGATCCTGAACATTCACACTGCCAAGATGAAGGAGCACGGTAAACTGTCACCAGACGTGAACATCCCTGAACTGGCAGCAAACACCAAGAACTTCAGCGGTGCCGAGATCGAGGGCTTGGTGAGGGCCGCTACCTCAACTGCCATGAACAGACTTATCAAGGTGAGCAGAGTTTGGTATTCTGCGGCCTGTTTCATGAAAGGGGCCTTGGGACTTAATTCGAAAATTTGGTTTTACTCTCCACACAATTATTTCTGAAAAATCATGAAATCTCACTTGAGTAGATGCAAAGTCTCTTAGAATATCCACATAACTGCTAGTTACTAGCAAGATTTCTCTTAAATATGTCTAGGCTGCAATGTGCTCGTAATTACTTGACTAAACTTTTATTCAGCAGTTGTGAGGTTGGAGAGTATGACCAAATTTCTGTCTTAAGTCTTAAGTGAAACAGAACCCTGAACAAATACTGACATTGAATAGTACCAAAAGTATATAAATATCTTCCACTGGAACATTCCAGAATCAATATTACGCTCCAGTTTTCACCAGCGACCTGATGGGGGTGGCAGTGATTTTGTCATGTTTCTCAGAAATGCTTTTGTAATATTTCCTAGAAATGTCTTTTCATGTTTCCTAGAAATGCTTTTGTCATGTTTCCTAGAAATGCTTTTGACTGATTCTCTTAATAATAATTTTCAACTAATTTGTTTTAATTTCATAATTTTAACAAACTTAGATGATATTGAATGGATCATGTAGTAGTTCACCTTAAGGTATTCATTTTATACATGTGATAAATAGGCAGAAATTTTTAACTAAATTGAGTTACTGCATGTCTTTCATTGCATGGTGGTTTACATTGAAAATTAATGTGAATGTTGTCCACTTTTTCAATGTTTATATTACCAGGCCACGTCGACCGTGCAGGTAGACCCGGATGCTGTGGAAAAGTTGAAGGTCACGATGCACGACTTCCTACACGCCCTTGAAAATGATATCAAGCCTGTGAGTTACTGTGCAATGCCGGGTAAAAACATTCTGTACTTGAACGAAGCTGTCAGTAGTTTACGGCTTTGAAAATGGGCTGCAACAGAAAGGGAGGGGATGGGGGAGGTGGTTTAATGTTCTGCAAAACTTAGGAGTTAAAGAGATTTCTGTTCTGAATTCAAGCCACATCTTGAAGGAATGAAGAGGCTGATTAACAGAATATATTGTGTATTTGATTGTTCACTAACGTGTAACTCACTGTGTGGTGGACATCATCTCGATGTCAACAAAAATAAAGGTTCAGGAGATTTTTGGTTTGTTATTATCTTGGTTTGTACTTTCAGTGGATTTCATAAAATAACAATTTTGTAAGTTTCCATGATTATATTTAGCAAAGAGTCGACTTTTGAAGGATAGAATAACGACTTTGGCAATTATGTTTGTGCCAACTCTTGAAGGTATTTCAGCAGCAATTGTAAGCAGTATACCTATCATTCTGGCCCAATCAGCAAGCAATTTACCATGAGACTTTTAGCAAGTGTTCTGCGGAATTAGTGAACAGATCTATGCTTTAATCGGTAACATCATTGTGTGTCTTGTGCTCTTGAACATTATCTCCCGTGTTGTTGCAGGCATTGGATACAAGTGGTGACCAGCTGGAGTCACTCATTAGTAGTAACAACAACATTGTGTTCTTAAGCATTGCCCCCCCCCCTTTTGTTACAGGCATTTGGTACAAGTAATGAACAGTTTGAGGCATTCATCAGTAATGGTATCTTCCCTTGGGGGGAGCCAGTTAGAAGAGTGATGGAAGATGGCGAGTTGCTGGTCAGTCAAGTACGGGCCAGTGAGAGAACGCCACTAGTGTCCGTCTTATTAGAAGGTACGACTGCGATGATGTGGGAGTCCTTGCAGGGGGGGACTAGTCATTTACGAGTACCTGCGGCGAGAAATCTGGGCTCGTCCAACAGAGATGTTGAATATTCTGTTTGCTTATTTGCGCACTCACTTGCAGAATACCCACATGATCTTGTGCCGTCTTTCCTAACTCGCAAAGTACTAGCCGCAGTTACTGAATGGGACTATAGTGTGGTAAGATTGCCATGTTTGTGTTATTATGGTAATCATAATGTGTTGTTTGTGTGTCTAATGTGGTGTTCCTGTGTCTAGGTGCACCACAGTGCGGTAAGACTGCCCTGGCTGCCCAGATTGCCAAGAATTCCGAGTTCCCATTCCTCAAAGTGTGCACACCAGAGAACCTGGTGGGATTCCACGAGACTGCCAAGTGTCAAGCCATCAAAAAGGTCTGAGTTCACGTCATTGCAGTATAACGTAGTGTTTTGATTGGTCGAGAGAGTGAATATTATTACAANGGAAGATGGCGAGTTGCTGGTCAGTCAAGTACGGGCCAGTGAGAGAACGCCACTAGTGTCCGTCTTATTAGAAGGTACGTCTGCGATGATGTGGGAGTCCGTGCAGGGGCGGACTAGTCATTCATGAGTACCTGCGGCAAGAAATCTGAGCTCGTACAACGGAGATGTTGAATATTCTGTTTGCTTAAATAAAATTTTCTTCAAGAGCTCAACATTTGGGGACAACAGTCTAATCACTTTTGCGCACTCACTCGGAGAATACATGATCTTGTGCCGTCTTTCCTAACTCACAAAGTACTAGCTGCAGTTACTGAATGGGACTATAGTGTGGTAAGATTGCCTTGTTTGTTTTATTATGGTAATCATAACATGTTGTTTGTGTGTCTAGGTGCACCACAGTGTGGTAACACTGCCACTTTTATGTTATTATCATGACCATAATGTGGTGTTCCTGTGCCTAGGTGCACCGCAGTGCGGTAAGACTGCCCTGGCTGCCCAGATTGCCAAGAATTCCGAGTTCCCATTCCTCAAAGTGTGCACACCAGAGAACCTGGTGGGATTCCACGAGACTGCCAAGTGTCAAGCCATCAAAAAGGTCTGAGTTCACGTCATTGCAGTATAACTTAGTGTTTTGATTGGTCGAGAGAGTGAATATTATTACAATTTTTTTTTCCTTTTTTTTTCCTACAACAGATTTGATCGTGAATTTGGTTACCACTACTTTCATGTACTTGGTTTTTCTTGGCATTAACCAAGACCCAAAATGGAATCTCTGGACTCTATTCAACATGATGTCGAAATAATTTTGTTTCAGTTTGAATGAATTCATTAGATTAAAAGTGTATTTCTGAAATTTATGCAGATTGGTTTTCAGGTGATACTTGGTGTCATAAAAATTATAATCTTGAGTTTGAACTCAAAATCCCAAACTTGAACTTGAGTTTGCTGCTTAAATCTAGGGTTCATCAAGTGCGAACTAGAATTAAACACTCGACGACACTAAATCTGGTTGTACTCAAGCATAAACGCAATGGCTCTTATCTTGAGTTCATCCGTACTAATACTAGTTTCAACCCATTGCATTTTACTCATCCGTCTTCTGTTGATGCTGTACAGAAGACCTAAAAAATCATTGTTGGTCACGGTCTGTATTTTTTTCTTGTAAACGAATCAGTGGTGTAGTGTTTTTAGCTGCTCACTTTTTTCAATAAAGGGAAATCTACCAAAGACGTGTAAAAAGTGTTTTGAGATTTGTTTCTTCATTTATCATTACTTGGCAAATAATGGCTTTTCAAACCTTGCTCGTTTGCTGGTGTATAGCTTTTCCAAAAAAGCACAAGGCCATAGCTGATATTTCCATTTTGTCAGTGAGCGTGTAAGTCAACATGAGTCATAGTTCAGACCAGAACAATCTATGCTTTTTTGACCCTAACTCATGTCACACAAGTGTTGCCACCTACTGTTGTTAAGTGTAACTAACATTGTCCTTTTGCAGATATTTGATGATGCTTACAAGTCATCTCTTAGTGTGGTTATCATTGATGACATTGAGAGGTTATTAGGTAAGCCTCTATCTGAGTACAGTACAAGCCAAAAGTATTCAGACAAAGTGACCCAGAATTCCCCATTATGACAGTTGGGCAGAAGCTGAATTCATGGTCAGAGTAGTCTCCCCTGATGACTGAGAATTAAGGGGAAAATGACGCCTTAATAGTTATTACCAGTAATTTTTGCTTGTAACAGAATTATCCATCATCACGGGAAGTGGTATTTTGTGTGATTTCTTTTGTCTTGTCCGGTATGTATTTACTCGTTGCATTCAGTTTCATGCATCATTTTTCATTTTGTTTATATTTTATTGTAGCTGTTATCTGGCGTGGTATTGGTTCAACTACTTGTGCCTTATTGTCTTTCACGGTGCGTATTTTTCAACCAAGAGCGTAGCGCCGTGTAAATGTTGGAATTGCTATTAAGTATTCTTTGTTTTCAGATTATGTTCCCATCGGTCCACGTTTCTCCAATATTGTACTGCAGACTCTTCTAGTCCTACTAAAGAAGCACCCCCCGGAGGTGAGCTTAGTAAACCCCAGGGGTTCTTTTTTTGAAATGTGTCGATTGGTTAATTTCCGTCCTATGCTCCACACATTCAACAATTTTTAAAAGTATATGAATCTCACTTCATCAGAGTAGACAGCTGAAAGGATGTTCACGTGACCGCAGGTATTTTTTTATAAATCTTTGGTCAATTGTGGTGTACCAACAGTCACACTGGATTTTATTCTGTAACTGTTGGCTCAAAGCATAAGACAAGATTTCCGAGTAGATTTGTAAAAGTCATTTTTTTGGGAAACGGACCCGGTACGTTGTTTCACATTATTGTGCATGTTCACGTCACTCTGTAGTTTCGTTAGCTCAATTCTGTAACACAGCCATTATGTAAAAAGACTAGTTCAGTAATCATTCAATGTGCTCTAAAAGAGTTGTAACTGTTGAAGATGAAATTTATTTTTAATGATTGTCCTGCTTGTAAATCTGGATAGTTTTGAAATGTTTTGTCAGATGAACGTAACGTTTGGATATTAGCCAGTGATCTATTGTGTTCTTTTGCGAGATGAGAAAGGCTTACACCTTGGTCTATTGTTTTTATGGCTTTACCTGGTGATAGCACGCCATATTTTGGCACTGAATGATACTGTACATGTATAAGACCCGATGGCCTTAGTACTGTCAATAAAGTTATTATTATATGTATTAGTAAATTGATATTTTTCAAACTTCGCCATTGTTAGGATTCAAGCTTGGCCACCATTATTAAGCTTGGCCATTGTTTTTCACGCTTGCTGACCAATGGTTAATTGAATATTTTATGCATTGTAACGGAATAGTTAAAAGTTTACTAACCACATCCTGAAATACCAGAATGCCTCTTGTATTATACGGTGTTTACCCACAATGCTGTGCATCTGCAGGGCACTACTGCAGTGATTATTATTTTTCACTTTAATATAGGCTTTTCTTGTTAGAATGCTAATACAATTTTACTGACACACTCAGCGGTCATGTTATGCAGTTATTTACTTGTCTTAGTTTGCTTATACATGTAAGTGTGAATGAACCGACCTTCTTGAAAATTGGATTTACCTCTGCAAATGAGGGTAGTTAACTGAAAATTCCGGATATTACTATTTTTAAGTGCCTTTCATTAATAGACGATTTAGTCTTACACTGCAGCAATAATCTGGCGAAAGTGAGTAGTGATAAATGTGTCATGTTGCAATTCCGTCTTGAATCGTTTTTTTGAGTTTCTGTCTTATTTTATTGTCAAACTTTTAGTTTAATTTATTAAATTCCAGTTAATAAGTACTGTCTTGTTAAAATCCAGCTTGGATACAAATTGGTTGCATTTGTCCGAGTTGCTGCATTGTAAAATGTGCGCTAAATTTTGCGTTGAACCCGTGTATAGGGCAGGAAGTTGCTGATCATTGGTACGACAAGTCGCAAGGAAGTGCTTGATGAGATGGAGATGTTGAACGCGTTCAGTGCTGTTGTGCACGTGTCTAACATCTCACAGGGGGAGCAACTGTTGAATGCTCTGGAAGAGATGGATAGCTTCACGCGACCCCAGTTGGACAGGATCTCCAAGAAGGTCAAGGGTAAAAAGTAAGTGACTGGGGGTCAAAGGTTATGGTTGAAGATGTGTCTCATGATGTTAACAACGGTATGGTTATTTTGAGTATTTGTTGGTTAATCTGAGCTCAGTAAAAACGAACACTAACTGTTTGGAAGTCAATGTGTTTTGAAACCATTTTGAAATCTTTGCCAACTATAAAAAGTATTCTGAACCTGTTGATTTCTATAATAATAAAATTGTTAGTTTTTCAAACTGAAAGTGACACTGTGAGCAAGCTCAGAAAACATCAACTGGCTCTTCCATCCTGGTAGCCGTGCTCAATTGATGAGATGCCTGCCAATTTTCAATTCCATCCTCTGACCATAACAGTGTGCCAGTTGAGTGCACTACTGATTCCAGAAACAGACACACAGTGCTTGCATTGTACTACCTGCTCACTGCATCACAATCACAGCTTGAAGAATCGATCTCATAGAAATCAACGAAAAGGAGAGAAATACATTTTTAGCAATTAAAATTTGCCAGGTTGATTTGAAACACTTTCAAAAAGGAAATGTCCACCATTAAAGCTACATTTTTGTCTTTTCACTATGAAATCAGTATAAAAATTTTTGCACAACTATAAGACATTTATTTCCATTGGTATGATTTGGTTGTCATTGGATGTTGATTACTGTTCAAAAATGTTTCAGAAATTGGAAGGGGTTGGCCAGCTCTGCCCAAAGTTGACTGTCAGTCCAAGTGAATGTTGAAATCAATGCTTTCACTGATAGGAATAAGATGATCCAATTTCACGTTCTTTAGTTTTATTTCATGTTGAGACAGTAAAAGGAAAAAGGAAAAAAATGGTGGCTTTTATTTCTGGGCATGTGAGGTCTGTTCGATTAGAGTTGTTGAATTTAGACTGCACAGTTTGCAAGATGTCAAGTTCTTTATTGTTTCAGATGAGTTTTGAAGTAGGCATAAAGCTTGTGTTAAAAGGTTATAAAAGACACTTTCTTTTATGAAATAGTGGCATAGTTGTTTATGCCTGGCTCCAAGTCAAAAAGTTGTTAGTAGCCAGTCATGGACATTTTCACCCTGCCATCTGGTGTCAGCTTTCCACTATGCTGATGTGATTATTGCACAGCGTAACTGTTTTTACGAATGCAGCATTCGGAACATAAATATAGTCCAATGAAATGTTTGAAGTTGCCGTGAGTCACCTTTTATCCATTTAGTGGCTCATGGTAAATCAAGAGCTCACATGTGTAGCAAGAAACTCTTAACTATGTCTGGCTCTTCTATGGGAGCAAAATATAATGCTAATTCAGTCCTGCTGCGCTTAGTCAAAACTGCTAGGTTTTGGTTGCATTGTATTTTGTATTGTATCTTCACAGTTTTCATTGTTTCACCAGGTGTTGGATAGGCATTAAGAAGTTGATCGTCTATGTCGAGATGGCGCTGCAGTCGGAGGAGGACTATCGAGTTGACAAGTTCCTCGAGCTCCTGCAAGAAGGGGGCGGGTTGGAGATGATATCATGAGATGATGTTCTCAAACTGGCTATTGTGTGACCTTTCGTGACGGTCTGCTGGGTACTTGGCCCTTAGTGTAGATACCAAACTTTTAGAGAGATACATTAAATTATTTCAGTCTGTATTAGTTGGAGTGACATCGATGCGTCCCTTGGATGAAGACTTAAACAATCCACCGATTTGTTGTTTGATGGTCAAGACAACGCCGTGCATCTGTCCAAGTCATATTGTGGCACATTGAATTCTGATTATTTTCTCATGGAGATGTCAACAAACCTTCGAAGCGGACATTACTGGCTAATTTGTTGATGATTTACATTTATTTTTTGATACATTCATGATTTTCAACTTATCTTCTACGAACTAGATAAATTTTCATGGTTTGAAAAATACGCTGCTCATGTTAACTGAAAACTCTTCGTGCAGGCCTCCAGAATGCATAACATGGCGGGAATCTCTTAAAATTTTCTGATGAAGCCATCAGTAGTAAGTGAAATTTTGTTGAATCGGTCATGCGCAGCTTAGTTCTTAGCAAAGCTACTGTTAAGTACACTGTAGTGCACAATGGTGAATGCTCCACAGTGGACTGGAATGCCTAAGGGTATGAGTGCCCGTGACCACCGTTTTTCTGCAAAATCAAGGTGGTGACCGCTCAACTTGTAACATAGAGGAGGGGTCTAGAGCGTCAATACACCCCTTTTCAGCTTAAGCGGGACACAAAATACATGGCAAGGCTGCTTTTTGCTTAGGTGACAGCACAACAGTTTCTTACTGGTTTTTTACTCCTTCGTTGTGAAATAGAAATTTCAAAAACCTCTCGCTTTACTTGGACCTCCTGTTCATTAAAGGCTGGATCCACCTTATTATAATCACATATGTACCACTGTGCACTGAGATGTGCAAGCTATTATTGCTTCTTGGTAACAGAATGAAGGACAGCAGCCTATGATCAGACTACAGCCAAAACCATATGAATCTTGCTGCACCGTTCTCGTATCCCTGACTCTAATTAGTCTTCGTTTTTTCTGTTCTTAGAAAATTGAAATGATCATTTTGATGCGCAAAGGTTTCCAGTAAGACTAAGGATCTTGACTATAGTTTCTTGTCGAGGCCTGATCGGGTAAACCATGTGTTCACGGGCACTTTAAGTGATTGTGGAAACTGAAATGTTTGCTTGTTATCCAAGCTTAATGGAAGTTTATTTTGCTGCAGTGAAAAAGCTATGTCGAGATTATGGTACAGATTGCAGGTCACATGTTGTAGTAATTCTTGTTGTACAATAGGTGGCGAAGGAATGCAATTTGCCACATGTTGAACATATATTAGCTGCTCTTCATTGAATTCGACGCTTCTTTTCTGTCAAGGAGCTAAGACATCTGATTGCTCTATAAGCCGGAAGTCATCATCGAGACTCAATCAGATATTTTAGCCCATGTGGACGTATCTGGTGAAGCGCGGAAGTCAATTAAGTACAGCAAAGGAGTTTCCAAAGTATGAAGCAGACTGTATTTTCGTGCAATGTCGTATTCCTTAGCTGCAAAGGTTTGTACCTTGATTATTTTAGCATGGTTGGTCCCTCGCCACCCAGTATGACAACAAGCCAGGTTTCATGAGATTTGTGTAATGGGCACCAATCTCGTGTTGCGAATAAGAGCAGACGACGCCACCCCACGCGCGCGGCTCGGGACAGTCGCTAGTAGTTTTTCACGGCCTCATAGGGTCATTTTTGCGTCATCGCTGGTTGATTGAATTGTCATTGTTTTACAAAATGGGTTCCAATCTTTGAATAATTAGGAGTATAATTATATTCAGATATTCAGTTGATTTTGGGCTACAAAATATAGTAAATGTTTGTTTACTCATTTCGACCGACACTTGTGGTGTCTGTCGTGGAATAAATATTTAATTGTTGATATTGTTGTATTTGTCGATCAAAATGTGCGGAGAAAGTCGTACAGCGAATTGCTGTCGACTTGTAGTATTGGTTATTTGATTTTTCAAACACAAAAGGCCTCGTGATGATAAGGTTTGAGAAACCTAGTCTCAATCAAAGGTAGCGTTTGGGGGTGTACGTACTGGGGGCCGAACTCGTAAATACTGTAGCTTGTCTTCTGATCTGTGAGTCACGGAACGTCGCAGCTCCCTGATTTCGTACCCGGTATCATGCGCGCACCCAGGGGGGCTCGAACGAGCCCCCCATTTGGCGAAGTGGGTAAAAAGGTCCGCCCCTGAGAAACACAATTCCGAGAAAACGAGACGAAAGTCCACTAAAAAGGCGCAGTCGCACAGTTCACAGACCTGAAGGTGGTTCCCCGTTTTTTTTTTTTAGTCCTCCCGCTTTTTTGTTAGCAAAAGGCAAAAGGTCCACTTTGTCAGAGATTCGTGTCCTCCCCCATATTAAAGGCTGGGTGTGCGCGCATGAGTATAATAATTAGTAACAGGCACCGCTTGCAAGGGACGCAAAGACGTGCAAAAACTTGGGATTTTGAGTTAAAAACCTACTTTGTTTTCGTCTCAGTGGTGTGATTCTTTTCTGGTTGGTAACCTTCTCAAAGAAACCGTCCCGAGTAGAACAAAAGTGATGCGGCATTTTCTTTACTCATCGCTTAGCAAATCGTGNATTTTCAACTTATCTTCTATGAACTAGATAAATTTTCATGGTTTGAAAGATACGCTACTCATGTTAACTGAAAACTCTTCGTGCAGGCCTCCAGAATGCATAACATGGCGGGAATCTCTTAAAATTTTCTGATGGAGCCATCAGTAGTAAGTGAAATTTTGTTGAATTGGTCACGCGCAGCTTACCGGTGCACGTGATTCATAGTTCTAAGCAAAGCTACTGTTAAGTACACTGTAGTGCACAATGGTGAATGCTCCACAGTGGACTGGTATGCCTAAGGGTATGAGTGCCCACGACCGCCGTTTTTCTGCAAAATCAAGGTGGTGACCGATCAACCTGTAACATAGAGGAGGGGTCTAGAGCGTCAATACATCCCTTTTCAGCTTAAGCGGGACACAAAATACATGGCAAGGCTGCTTTTTGCTTAGGCGACAGCACAAAAGTTTCTTACTGGTTTTTTACTCCTTCGTTGTGAAATAGGAATCTGAAAAACCTCTCGCTTTACTTGGACCTCCTGTTCATTTAAGGCTGGACCCAGCTTAGTGTAGTCACATAGGTACAACTATTCACTGAGATGTGCAAGCTATTATGGCTTCTTGGTAACAGAATGAAGGAGAGCAGCCTATGATCAGACTACAGCCAAAACCATATGAATCTTGTGGCACCATTCTCGTATCCCTGACTCTAATTAGTCTTCGTTTTTTCTGTTTTGGAAAATTGAAATGACCATTTTGAGGCGCAAAGGTTTCCAGTAAGACGAAGGATCTTGGCTATAGTTTCTCGTCGAGGCCTGATCGGGTAAACCATGTGTTCACGGGCACTTTAATGGACGGTTCTGTTGTGGAATACATTAGAATTAAGTGATTGTGGAAACTGAAATGTTTGATTGTTATCCAAGCTTAATGGAAGTTTATTTTGCTGCAATGAAAAAGCTATGTCGAGATTATGGTACAGATTACATGCCACATGTTGCAGTAATTCTTGTTGTACAACAGGTGGCGAAGGAATGCAATTTGCCACATGTTGAACATATATTGGCTGCTCTTCATTGAATTCGACGCTTTCTTTTCGGTCAAGGAGCTAAGACATCTGATTGGTCTATAAGCCGGAAGTCATCATCAAGACTCAATCAGATATCTTAGCCCATGTGAACGTATCTGGTGAAGCGCGGAAGTCAATTAAGTATAGCAAAGGAGTTTCTAAAGTATGAAGCGGACTGTATTTTCGTGCAATGTCGTATTCCTTAGCTGCAAAGGTTAGTACCTTGATTATTTTAGCATGGTTGGTCCCTCGCCACCCAGTATGACAACAATCCAGGTTTCATGAGATTTGTGTAATAATGGGGCACCAATCTCGTGTTGCGAATAAGAGCAGACGACGCCACCCACGCGCGCGGCTCGGGACAGTCGCTAGTAGTTTTTCACGGCCTCGTAGCGTCATTTTTGCGTCATCGCTGGTTGATTGAATTGTCATTGTTTTACAAAATGGGTTCCAATCTTTGAATAATTAGGAGTATAATTATATTCAGATATTCAGTTGATTTTGGGCTACAAAATATAGTAAATGTTTGTTTACTCAGTTTGACCGATACTTGTGGTGTCTGTCGTGGAATAAATATTTAATTGTTGATATTGTTGTATTTGTCGATCAAACTGTGCGGAGAAAGTCGTACAGCGAATTGCTGTCGACTTGTAGTATTGGTTATTTGATTTTTCAAACACAAAAGGCCTCGTGATGATAAGGTTTGAGAAACCTAGTCTCAGTCAAAGGTAGCGTTT
Source organism: Phoronis australis (assembly GCA_002633005.1). NCBI lineage: Eukaryota > Metazoa > Phoronida > Phoronidae > Phoronis > Phoronis australis. The sequence goes on along the minus strand of NMRA01000424.1, from coordinate 124,833 downwards.
GGGGGTGTACGTACTGGGGGCCGAACTCGTAAATACTGTAGCTTGTCTTCTGATCTGTGAGTCACGGAACGTCGCAGCTCCCTGATTTCGTACCCGGTATCATGCGCGCACCCAGGGGGGCTCGAACGAGCCCCCCATTTGGCGAAGTGGGTAAAAAGGTCCGCCCCTGAGAAACACAATTCCGAGAAAACGAGACGAAAGTCCACTAAAAAGGCGCAGTCGCACAGTTCACAGACCTGAAGGTGGTTCCCCGTTTTTTTTTTTTAGTCCTCCCGCTTTTTTGTTAGCAAAAGGCAAAAGGTCCACTTTGTCAGAGATTCGTGTCCTCCCCCATATTAAAGGCTGGGTGTGCGCGCATGAGTATAATAATTAGTAACAGGCACCGCTTGCAAGGGACGCAAAGACGTGCAAAAACTTGGGATTTTGAGTTAAAAACCTACTTTGTTTTCGTCTCAGTGGTGTGATTCTTTTCTGGTTGGTAACCTTCTCAAAGAAACCGTCCCGAGTAGAACAAAAGTGATGCGGCATTTTCTTTACTCATCGCTTAGCAAATCGTGACGTTTCAAACCTCGCTTCGTTTTGCTTACGTAACTTTAAGTGGGTTTCAAACAAACAACAGGACATTCTGACTGTAAGTGATGGAAGCGGGCATTTTTGCCTGTGACCACAGGTCTCTAACTGATTCGTAGTACAGAGCAGAACCAACTAAATCTTTTTAGCCCGAGTTGAGGTGTTTACCATTGGTTTGGAGTCGTTTGTTGGAAATAGATTTTAGGCCTTTTCAGTTTTGATTTTTGAACGAAATCGTCTAGTTTTAATGCAGAAAATTGACTTTGACAAAGGTAGGTGGTCTTAAATATTCAGTTTCAAGAGTGCTGCGTGACCCATGCTTCCCAGATTGTGGCGAGCATAAACAATGTTGGGTGATGTTTAAGCTCACGCGGTGGTGTACTTTTAAGGTAAAAATCCTACTTTCCCAAGAACTGCAAGTAACAACCCTCGGTTTAGCAACCAGCAGGTCGCCAATGCAATCTCAAGATTTTGGTTGGCCACCTGGTAAAAATCATAAGTCGCCACGCACACATCCGAGCGCGCCCTACTACTAAAGAAGGTAGTCGGAACTAAACAGCTAAAACCGGGTGGTACCATTCGTGACTAGTATGCATCGATAATGCCCTTCGGTTGATTTCGGGTTTCCGGCCGTTTTTTCAATTGGGATGTTTCGTATCCTCATTTTCACTATGGTGTATAGCCATAGTCTGTGCCTCCGCATACCACACGTCTTGGCGACCTTGTGCATTTCCCGTTTGGCTACTGACATGGAAATTTGCCAGGTCGCATTTGGCGGTGTTGACATTACGTGAATCGTCGAGGCGTTCCGCTGAGGCGAGAATCTTGCGAAAACTCATGAACACGTGACTTCGAGAGACATCGCCATGCGAAGCACTGGATCACACTAAGCTTCCATAGCGAGAATGTTGAGTCTACGGAACTCATCCCGACTCCTAATTCTACCCCTCTACTCATGATCGTACAGTATGTTATATTCGCACAGGCTGCGTAGCGATCATACCGCACGCATGAGGTACATGAAACCTCGGGAAATGACAGAATGGTCAAGCTAGAGAAGGTTGAAAATGAAATGTTGCTGCCGTCGGCGGTCATTCACGTTTATTGTGTAAATTTCAATTGGAAATTTAGCTATTCGTTGCAGTGGCGGATTTAGACTCGGAGAGGGCCAAAGAGGTTATGCCCTCCCTAAAATCATGATTCTCACAGATTCCATTTGACAGCGAATGTCCGACGGGCAAAATCCTGCCCCCCTAACTTAAAATCCTGGATGCGCCGATGCGTTTGAAAGGACCTTTCATTCTGCGATGTCCCCGGCATTATACGCAGGTCGCGTAGCACCTAGTATCCCAGGCCTAATTTTTTTGTATAGGTGTTTCTTTCTTTCGTCCTAAATGCCTTTGTTTAGTGTCATTCAGTACCACTGGAACTCTGCTTCTTTTTAATGATAAAACGTTGTTCAAAAACGCTAGACATTTATATCGGAACCAGTGCTTTTTAGAGGTAGTCGAAATGCGAATGGAATGTAATAGCATATGCATGCGTTGAGCAGAGTTTAAGTTGAGATAATTTGCATTGGATTCGCAATTGTTTCAAATTTTTTTCGGTCACAGCACTTAAAATGTTGCCGAGATCATTGCTAGCACCCGCGGCATTGGTAGTTTATTACAAGGACCAAAGATTCGTTTTGATGATACAAATACAGTTTAGAATGAATTTTAGGCGTTTTATCGCAATGATTTTGACGAAAGTAAACTGCATGAACGAGATTTCGTTTTTGTTCAGCTGGTATTGGACACGTGTCGCTAAATCGTAGCAACCCATTCTGACTCTATGCCAAGAAGACTTCTACCCTGTTCTATAAATGAACGATTGGGTCATTTTGTTATTAGCACTACCTTTTATGTTAAGAGAGAAATTCTTCAGCAACCATACAACAATTACACGTGACATCGATCCATTTATATAATGTTTCCATCGGTTTGTTACACGCAGAACTCTGCTCCACAGAAAAGCAACCAAAACAAGCAAGCGCTTTTGTGGCAATGACTGTATCAATAGTTTTTAAGTCGAAAGTCTTAACTCTTTCCAAAAGATCGCTTGGAATCTCTTCACCCACACCGTTGGCCTTTTCACCCAGTACAACGTACATTGCTTTAACGATGTTGCAAGTGATCTCTGTTTTCTCCCCTTCTTCGAATAGCCCCAATACTTTTAAGGACTGGAGTTCCTTTGTCAGCTGCTTAATTTTGTTCAAATCTGTACAGCACTTACTAGTTACCATGACCCCATCCTTTAGTCCTTCACGAAGTTCGCCTCCAACTTTAATCTGGTGCAAGACGTCCTTTAATAGTTTCAAATTCCCAAATCTTAACGCATCTACCATACGGCGAAGACTTCTAGCAACCTTCAGACACGTTGGCGTTTCCCCAAAAGACTTGGCAGCTGCATTTTCTTCACCAATGGTTATGTAATTATGATAAGCCTCAGTAATCACCTCATCGATCAAGGAGCTGTTCACTTTCCTCAGTGCGTCAGTGAGATCCTGTTTGGTGGTGTTGCTGTTGTTGTTGTTGTTGTTGTTGTTGCAGTGTGTAACAGCTGGCTTCAGTTTGTTGACGATCATTTCACATTTAGCTATCAATTGATGATCAGTTTTCAGGTCTTCCCCACCCGTACTGGCCAAACGTTTGTACCTCATCAAAAACGGTTCTACCAGCAGCATGTCGTTTGACGTTGCTGCCTTTTCTAATTCTCTTCCTGTGTCGTCCAAGTCTCTTTGAAGCTCTTCCAAAGCTTTTGTTTTCTCGAGTACTTCAATAGTCGCACTGGCCTCTTCGATAATGCAGCGATCCTCTACTTCAGGCACCTTAGTTGATAGTGTTTTGTAGTCCGCTAAAGCTACCAATATGTCTTGTACATGTTGAGAAACGATAGCTTGCTTTAAATGATCTTTAAGAATACGCTCTTTCTGCTGATGTTCTGCCAAGTGTTCTCGATCAAACTGGTCGAGGAGTCGTTTCGCTTGTTTCGCCAAGTCTTCAATGGTAGCATCAACACTGTCGTGCTCTTCCGAAAACTTCTCATACCTATCAAATGTTCTTCGGACTTCACTTTCATCAGAAGATTTCAGTGCCTTTGCCAAATAAATTTTCAGTTCTACAGGCTCAAACTTTTCCAAAAAAGAATAGGCGCGCCTTAGAAGAATGTCATCAGTAGAGACTAGACCGGGGTGTTCTTTCAGGGCACTTTCGTACTCACGTAAAGCTGTTCGTACCCCTTCAAGTCTTTGAACTCCTTTTTTCCTTTTGCCAAGCTTATCCCTTAAGCGGACGTTCATGTTTTCAATTGCTTTGATTTTGTCTTGTTTTTGAAGCAGATCTTTAGCCGTGGCCAACAGTGCTTCGTCAACAGTAATCGTTCCTTCATAAGTCTTAGAGATGAGGTCGTACTGTTCCAAGGCGTCAGAGACACCTATATAATCATTATCTGTGATGCCTTCACGCAGTCTGTTCTCGCAATCGGCCACCTGGTTTTTAATGAATGCCCCTGTTTCCTCTTTTAGGCATTTCATGGCTTTTCGCACCAGCCGCTTGTCTGGACGTAGAATGTCGTTGTGCTTCTTGCACAGGCATTCGTATCTCGATAAAACCTGTGACACGCCGACATGTGCTTTCGTTTGTACTGCTTTCAAGAGTCTGTGCTTCAAGGAGTTCTCTTCAGCCTTTACTTGCTCCTTCAGCTCTTCACCGTCAATTTTAGCCCACGCGTCTGCAACTATTTCCTCGTCCAGCTCCACATTGTGTTGATTACCCATGCAGAATGACTTGTAATGAAAAAGAGATTCCTTGATTGCCAAGCTACCTTCGTGCTCGATCGCGTGCTTAAGATTTTCTCTTAATGTATCCCCCTCTGCCACCAGTGCCTCCTGTAGTTCCTTTTGTTCCAAAACAGCCTGCGCTTCGTTTAATAGCTCAGCGTTTGCACAGAACGTGTCTTCTCGAGCGTTGCAAAACAATCTGTATTTCGCCATCTCTTCTTGTATGGCAAAGTGGTCTTTCTTGTACACCGCGAGCTTAAGTGTCTCAATCACCCCAGCTTCCGCCAAACATGCTTTGCTTCTTTCAATCAAGTCTTCATCGATGTCTATATCCTCTTTATTTCTCGCACAAAATTCCCGATAGCGAGACAGATAATCTATCACCTCGAAATAGTGTCGTTTCTCAACTGATTGTCGGAGAGTGTCCAGTAGTCGGTTTTCTTCCAAGAATGCACCTGCTTTGTTAATTAATGTGTCTTCACCAGCACGTACAGTCTTACATGCCCGACAATGACTCTCATGGTTCTCAAGAAGAGTTTGTATTTTATTGATGTTTTTGCTTTCCACCGCCTGTGCTAGAGCGTTCATGATCTCTACTTCCTTTAAAGTGTTTCTTGCCTCACATACCAGCTGTTCATCAAGTGACAAGTGGGACACGTTTTCCTGACAAAGGATTTCGTAAGTTCGTAGGTGTAGTTCTATTTTAGCATAGTTTCGTTCTTGAATTGCTTGCCTTAAACAATCAGAAATGTCCATTTGCTCTAAATGTAGCTTCGCTTTATCGATCAAGTTCTTCTCGGCGACAACGTTGTGTGCATTCCGTTGACAGAAAGCTGTATAATACTCCAACCTTTCTCGTAAATCAGATTGTTTCTTATCAAGGGAGACTTTGAGAGAATCCACAACCTCCTTTTGCTCAATGCAAATTTTAATCTCATTTATGAGCCGTTCATCGGCAACAATCCTCTCACTGTTTTGATGGCAAAAGGTTTCGTACCGTTGCAGACTCTCTTTCAGCGAGCAACATTCCTTACTTTCCGTTGCTGTAATGAGGTCGTTGAGTATGTCGTGTTCTTCCACACAAAGCCTCGCGTCTGCTACTAGATTGTGGTTTATAGTAATTTTGCCACTTTCAGCCGCACAAAACATCTCATAAGTTTCTAGCTCCTGTTTTATTAATTTTGGATTCTTGTCAGCAATGGCTTTTTTAAGAGAGTCTATTATTTCTTCATTCATGATTTCCAAAAACGTATTCTCCTTCAGCTCAAACATGGCCTGGCGAGCCCTTGTGATTAAATCGTTATCCCTAGTTACACAGACCTTCCTTTTTTCAAAGTACATTATGTACTTGGATAACCGACTTTTGATTTCTCTTACGTCCTTCTTTTCCAATGACTCTCTTAAAGCAGTTTTTAACTTGAGTTCTTCTTGAATAACGTGATCCCTACTGCGCTTTCTCTTCGTGCGCTTTTTAGAAGATACTGGGGAGTCAAATGTAGGTTCAGACCATGCAAGGCAATGTTCGCAAACCACTCGAACCCACGAATACAAAACGGCTGCACCAATGTTTACGACATTCGCCTCCTCCTCGCAAAAATCCTGAACTATGTCTAATGCACGCCTGGCAACGTCAGGTGATAGCTTTCTGATATCAAACTCACAAACTCTCTTCATCAGCCCTGGACTGTCGCGTGTGCGCAGCGTGGTGCATCGTTTTTGGCACGAGGTCCAGTCGCACGTTTCACTTTCGGGGTCGCCGAGCACGAGGAGAATTGCCATTACTACGTCATGAACGACTTTTGGAGGGTGGTCGTAACGTCGCATCGTCATCATTGTCTCCCGGTCCAGATTCAAAACAGCAGTTGTCAAGCACTTCACAGTTTCAAGACTTTCTTGCAGTTTTACGGCCTGTATGAAAGATGGTCCCATCAAAGCTTGCAAATTTTTCTGACATATTCTAGCTGTAACCTCCTCTAAAGTTTTCAGATCTTGCTCCTGCGTAGCCGTAGTCAAAGTAATTCGCAAGGGTTCAATGTCGAACGTTGTTTCAGGTTGTGCAAGAAACTCAACTTCAGGCGCACACAAATTGGCGTTTCTGCATAACTGTCTGTATTGTCTGGTGGCCATTCTGATTCTGTAATCGACTCCACTCTTAACTGCCTCCTCCACTTCTTTCTGCAACTTCTCGAGCTCGCGGCAGACGCGCTCGCGCTCCTCCTCATCCTGGCTTGGTGCAGCCGACTCATTTATGCCCGTCCAACCAGTTTCTTGGTTTTCAAGATGCACTGTTGAACTGACGCACATGTCAACTCCAGGTATATTTTTGTGTTTTGTTTGACTATTATTTTCATGTATTGGGTACAGTTCGCCAGATTTGTTTTCGTCTCCACATAATGCTATTTTATTCTTGGTGCATTTGTTGTATAGTTTTTCATACAAGAGTAAACTTTCTTTCACTTCTTTCAGGTCCCTTAGCGGCCTGAACCTTCGCAACCAAGAACTTCGTACCTCATTTCCCAGTTTCGCATCACTATAGCTCCGAAAGATAGACGCATTGCTGCTGTTGTGCACGCATTGTTCATATTCTAAATTTTGGCTGAGGCGTTTGTAGAAACATGCCTTGTGAACGTCAGTTAAACTACGTCGAGCCGCAAGATCCAATCTACTGTGCGTGTCGTTGAAGCTCATTTCACTCAGATGAACAGTATTATTTGGTAGTGTATAGTCGTCAACTGCACCCTCTGATGTGGTCAAAGAGCCGAGTCCGTGCTTACGACGAACCTGTGAGTAAGTTACCAAAAAATCACGCATATCTTCCCGGGAATTAGAAGTGGATGCTTTGTAAAGTTTCATTTGGAGTAGGCGGTAATCTCTTATCAAAGGACCTAAAAATGTTTGAGCTGCGCAAATGACGTGATCGGTCACGTGCTGTAAGTTATGTGCGTCTCTAAACTCTTCGTAATGCACTGCAACGTCGACAACCTTACCAACGTCTTCGTTAATCAACGCTTCCAACAAACGGCATCTTAGCTGTCCGTGTTGCATAAAACCATCGACTGTCCAGATAGGGGTTGGTGAACTCTGGGTGACCTGCTCAAATAATGCAATTTCCCCTTTATCAGGAAGCACTTCCGTTTCCAACACAGACTGTTTCCGCATCACCCGCCAGAAAACCAGGAAAGCCGTAAATACAAGAACAGCGGAAAGTGTTCCAACTATGGCTGACAGTGGCGTCGATAACTCGTCTTGCCCTTGGGTAGACGGAAGTGTTTGGTTATTTCCTAAAATGCAATTACCACGAGTAATATCACAAGTGTAAGCTGCGGTTTCGATGAGGATCTCAGGCTACTTTACTCAGGCTCAAGACGCAACTCATATACGGACCAACCCCTTGAAGTATGGGGTGCAATTAGTCAAATTTCAAGTCGAGTATCTGGTAAAGTTTGGTAGTCACAGACACTGGCATTATTGACATACCAATAGAAGTTTTGTCACAGGGCTATCCCACTGACGGATCTAGAATGTAACTAGGGGTTTGCCAACCTTACTTTGCAAGGGACAGACGTTCGATTTAACTTTAGAATGTTAAATTTAAGCCTGATGTAGGCTAGACAACCATTTAATCAGTTGTTTGTAACTTAATGCAGTATATTGTACCAAGTCTAGTATCCCTACTATTTTCTTTTGCGGGCGTGTTTTTATATTCTTACCACCCCAAATCCTCTGTACCTCCTTAATTCCGCATACGTTCCTGTTGCCTTCATAAGCGTTCCCTTCGTTAAGCTATACCATCCCTGGAAACTTAGTGTTCATCGTCATTCAAAGTGATCATCATTTTCTTTTAATACCTTTATTGTTAAATATACAGTCAGCGTGTGTCGATTATTTTGTTGATTTCTTGTTCAACTTTTAAAATATTCTATTTACATGTGTAAGAAACGTTGGTCAGCAAATGGACATTATTGGCTAGAAATGTGGAGTTCCGAGATGAGCTTCAGCGAAGAATTGAACCCGCAACCCCCGAAGTCGCAGTCTAACTGGTGGGGCTAAACCACACTCGATATTTTAAGCGTATTTAACACAGTTAAGTCATTGGCCTTGATTTCAACGAATGTTTGACTGACTAAGGCGAGAATTGCGGATTTGAAACCGAATCACAAAAAAAACAACGTGTTTTATTGATTTATTGCTGTTATCCAAGCAAATAACTTCCAGCAGTCTGTCCCATTCAAATTAATCCCTAAAATGCATTTTTCGGAGTTAAATCAATTATATCCCTTTAAGCAAATTGTCCATTTTATCGTTTATTCCCCGTGACGTCACTCACCCAACTTTGTCATCATCGTTGGTGTTGTTTTCATATTCGTGACTGTCGAAATGGCGCCGAGTTCTATTGACGTGTATGTTACGTTCGATTCTATTGAAAGGAGAACGGTATGTGAGTTAAGGGCGTTGGAAAGTGTCATTCATGTAGTATAGCATTCATCCACAACATTTCGAAATACTTATTGGACTGCTTCTAAAAAGTTTTCTATTGAACATCGAATTCATCAAACCTCCTTCGTTACTAGTTGCTTACCATTCATCCTTCACGACCGTCTGAAAACACACCCGAGAATTTGTCAAAATGTTTTAACTGTGGATAAATGCGAGAAGATTTGTAAACTATATGACCGCGCGTGACCAGCAAAATGTGAGAACACGCGTATTACTTGCTGCGGACTGAAAATTTTATTATGAAATGTTTAGTAGTTAGTAAACTGACTATGAATTGGATGTATTGGCTATAAATTTAGGAACTTATTTGGACTTTTTAAAAAAAGGTTTTCAGAAAGATTTTGGAAATTTGAATGTATACACACTTACATATATATAATAATAATAATATTTATTGAAGACACGACTTTGATCCGTTTTAACGAGTTTAATTTCAGTTCTTTCAAACTCTCTAAATAGAGATGTTGTCTTTACATCACAACAGTGCAATGGTTACCTACTGATGTCGTTCGGGTTTTTATTGCACTTCGCCCTCGTTCAAATACTTTTGCATATCACGAATCTCGATATAATAACCACTGGTACAAAGACTTGCGTTGTATAACCTATTTTTATCCCACGCGCATTGAATCTGTCGAGGGAAATACGGCCATGAAATAAAGTTTTCCGTATTCTCCTCCCACACTACTTTAACAGCGACCTCTGACATGGAAAGTTCAAAAGGTAGGTCAATGTCGACTCTACGTCTTCAGCCAGTTCCATCATCAAACTTTCCGATTATAGTTTAAAGTAATACAGTTGCAACAGTGTAACTAACACTCGATATGCAACCAGGCCCTAAACGTAAAATCTGGAACAAAACTGTTAATTATAAGACACTCATGTCTCAGTTTTCAATTGCTGAACAGTATATCGTCTGCAACTCAGGCGCCGATTCCTAGGAAATTATATCAAATATTGTTTTTTTTAACTATTTCCATGTTACAATTCACTGCTGAGTTGCCGTTGTTTTCATCTTTGTTACCTCTTTTCAAGAAATAAATCGTTACTTTTAAAACTGTTTCTTTTTCAAGAGATAACTTGCAACCTAACGCGCAAGTACATACATGTACATATAGGATGTGATCCGCCATGTGAACAGTCTGGATGAAGTATTTGAAAAATCTGCCGAAAAAATGCAAGAAACTTAGGGATTCGAAGCGCATGGGATAAATACAAAACGTACCTCGATGTAATATCCCACGAGACATTATTCCGCGTATCGACCGAGACCGAAGGTCGATGTCGATACGCGGAATAAGATCGAGTGGGATATTACTTCATGTACGCCACTCTCAGTACGTTTTGTGTATTTATCCTATAGCCTACGCGTGATGGTATGGCCATGGATTACGGGTCGTATTGAGAAGTTTGATATGGAAGATTGACTTTTTCGCATTGAACGCGCGTTGAATATGTGTTTTCCGTATTTAACGCGCGTTGAATATGGATGCCTCTTCTCGCTAAAATTACCACCTGAGCACACAACACTTCATAAAATATGTTTTTTTTAAACCATCACTTTGGGTTCAGCTCCGTGCGCAATACTTTTGCATGCCAATACTAAGATATGCGTTTTCAAACCTAAACAAAAAAGTGAAATAAATATAGATTATTACATGACGAAGTCGTTATCCCCCGTTATCTAGAGCCCGAGAGGATTTTGGGGAATTATCGCCCGAGGGGCGTTACTATTTATACCACATACTGAACGAGAAACATTGCAATGAATCGATCTACCTTTCTCGACTCGCCTCGGCTTTGTTACTACTTTCTACGTCACAGGCCCGGGGTCGGAGGTCGTGACCTTTTAAGAAAAGCCGAGATGTTTTTGTAAAATAATGTCTTTACTTAAAACCAATTGAAAAATAAAACAAAATAGAAGTGAATCTATAAATTAAGGTTTAGCAACTGTTATAGCTTACTACACATTTTATCACGCTAAGCTTCGACCGGGAATATATCGTCTGCTGAAGTAGGTTACCACTAGTAACTGACTATAACGCTCAAGTCAAAGGATCCCGACTACACGACACTTGCATTCAAATTGGAAATCGGTGATTTACAAATGAGAGAACACGAGAGAAAAATTTCACTGAATTAGAATATCGTTTTTATGGAAATTATGCGTCTCATTTTTCATCGCGTAAAAGTGTCGGTGCAATGCCCTTTGCTGAACATGAGATTGTTGCGCGTGTTAAGTATTCTATTTTCACGTTAGATGACGTCAGCCGCTGAGTGGTGTAGTTGCATAAAACAAAAACAAATGATGATTATGGATACTATGATCGTGTTTTTGAGATTTTATCTTGAACATTTATATCACAAGAAATTTACTCATGTTAGTGATCCTGTCGTTTTTCTACGAGTGTACTCTTCTTTTTTTACTTAATTTTACGAAAAAGCAACGTCAAGCGACCTAATTAATGACAGACTGGTATAAAGTCAAAATTCAATTTTCACCAAATTTGTACTTTCATAAAACATATTCTTTGCCAAGTTCTACTCCACAGTTTTGCAGATAGTCTTGTTGGTGCAGGTGTTACGTAATTTTAAAAATATTTTGTTGAAGTAACACGGATCTCCTCTTGATTCGATTCCGTAATATTCTTGTTGGAAAGAAACTACTACCACTGCGCCACCTGGGCGTCACCGACCTTGTAAACCTTTTTATGTCACCCGGTTTCATATTTGTTCTTAAATCAACGTAAAATAAGTACTAGGTTAATGCAAACCTGTGTCAAGGCATGGTAGCTTTGCTCAGGTGAATGTCAATAATTGTATAATATGGGGCGGATCACCATGGAGACAAGTATCTACGTTTTCGTGTCACACGTGCATGGATTGTCCTTTTTTAATTTATTTGCACCTTCGTCTTATTTGTCTTTCAGTCTTTGTGTAACGTTGTGTTAAATTCCTACATTGTATTGCATTACCCTTATTTGTTTGCGGTCAGCGGATGGTAAATAAATAAATCAATCGCAGTCAGAAATTTCGTGTACCATTCTACACAACTATACCTGAAAATAATGATTCCATCTCAGCAAAAGCACGAGGTCTCTCGAAATGCATACAAACAGGTAATCCTCATAAATTATACCTCACACTGTGATGCGCTAAAGATTACGTGGCGAAAACTTTACTCCATAACTGCTAAGTGGAAGCATAATTAAAAAATTTCTCTGCACAACTCTGGGGTTTGTGTCATGAAAAGGAACTGAAGTCTTAAATAAGAAATTTGGTGTCACAGTTCACAAATGTCACTTGAGCGAAAATGAGAAGTCCGTGAGAACATACACATAACGGCTGGTTATTGAGCATTTTTTCATAAATTATTTCTGTGATGCGCACACAATTAACAGGCTAGACCTTCATTCAGCTGTTGTTAACAGGAGCGTAAGGTCTAATTTTGTCCAAGGTCTTAAGAACGGTGCCCTTGGCAGGCGATTTTGAACGAATGAACGACAGGCAAAAAGATAGACCGGAGAAAACAATGTTCGTTGTGCTGAGAATCATCTTTTGATCTACTTTTTCAACCACCGATACAAAATGCAAATCAAGCATAAAAAGTACAATCATTCAAATTTACTGTATTGTGATGCGACTAAAGTTCAGTTCAGTTTTACAGATCGGAGACTAGAAGTGAATACTTTATGACTTTCACTCACAATAAAGTTGTCCATGAACTCACCGGTTACAAGACCTCACTGTCTCAGCCACTTCAAAGTACATTGTATTTCAGAGTGTCTCTCGTTGTTAAATATCTACTCGATCGAGTCTTCCCGAACATTGAGTATTTTTGAAATTGTACCGTCAAATTATCCCTCGGAGGTGTTTCATGTCTGCGCACGTTCGACTTCAATCATAACAACATAAGGATTTTGTCTAGAGGCTTTAACACCGCAGGTCTCAAAAGGCGAGCAATCAGAGATATTCGTATAGTCTACCTCCTTATGTAGACCTACTGCCAAGTCTTGTTTGCGCCCGTGACCACAGCGGCATCCCGGCGCAAAGACGGCATTCTTCATTTTGAGAGTCACGGGACTGTAGTGGTGGTAGTTTGCACCAATGAGATAAATTAAAAGATATATATATATATATATATATATATATATATATATATATATATATATATATATATATATATATATATATATATATATATATATATATATATATATATATATATATATACTACCTGCGCAGATACACGCGTGAAACACCTGCGAGGGGTAATTTCAGGCCACAAAAATACGATCAGATGTTCCTAATGCGTTCGAGTATATGACTTGTATAACCAATACCGCAACACCAGCTAATTTTTCAACACTTCTGCCCTTAACATCGTCAGTTAGGTCTATGCGTTACTTCGCAAAAGACGACACCTGACTAAACTTGCTAAAACTCGATGCCTGAGACGACAACATAATGTCTGAAGGGGTGACTGACGAGGTGTAGGAAATTTCGTCACTTTCCTGTTGCGTTTTTGAAGTAATATCGGTTTTTTGTTCCTTACTGGCTGTCGTTGTCGCGATGACCGATGTTGTCGCACTACCAATTGTCGCATTTTCCAACATTCCATCAGATGGGGCCACCTCTCGCGGTTTCTCTTCATTTGTTTGGAGAACAACGGGTGCCGTTTTAACCTTTTTATTATCGTCTTTATTCGGTTCTATTGACGTTTCAACTCGTCGTCTGCTTTCCATTTCTCTCCACCCCTCCGCACCGCTCTTCTTGCAGCAGTGTTGCTTCAGGAGAGCTCGTTTTTTCACAGCTATCAGAACTGTACATAAAACCACCAAAAGCCCTAGAAATGCCATCATTGCGACTATCACAAGCGTATTCGAATTCGAAGACCTAGCTACCTGTCTAGATGTCCTCATTTCTGGAAAAAAGAACGCACAGTGAGACAACTCATAGAAAATGCACGAAATCTTCTCACGTCTAACCAAGCTTCTAGCCAGCCTCGTTTCCAAGCATCAAGATGGCGCTGATTGGTTTGGCCATTTGAGGCTTGCTTATGGGAAATGGAATGTGTCAGAATTCTGAATCATTTCTACGGAAATCGCCGCAATATCACGAGTAATGTAACTTTGAACTTTTCTGCGCGTTACGCAAACAAACTGGCATGACTGATGGAGGAAGTGTAAATGTGGTCTGATGTGCAGACAAATTGGTGCATAAAACTCATGTTCAAGAAATGTGAATCCCACAAAATTGTAGTTGCTTTCTTTTGGAGTGCATCTTTCTACCATCGTTGCCTTTTTACGTTGCTGTCCTGTATTCATACAGTGTGAATAACACACTAGTTATATCGGCCAGATGACGGCGTGTATATTGTACATGTATGCGCTTCAAGCTATTAAACATTAGGATTATTGCAGAAACGAAATAGTTGTTGCTACGCCACTTGCATGCCAAGGCTAAAATTAAATCGTACATAGTCCGCCATTTTCTCATTTTGTTATAAAGCTAACCAACGACTGCCAAGGTTACATCAACCAATGACAAAGCGCGTGCTACTGCCTGCTACCTGTGTGCTGGCTACCAAGCGGCACGCAGGGAACCTCGCTGGTTCCAAACATGCCTAGCCACGCAGGTATAACGCAGTGTCACGCGCTTTAGCATTTGTTGATGTAACATCAGCAGTCATTGGTTAGCTTTACAACACCGTGAAAAAAATGGCTGACTGTAAACGATTTTTATCCTTGTCATGCAAATGGCGTCGCAGCAACTATTTCGTTTCTGCAGTGATGTTTAATAGCCGCGTGCTTGAAGCACATACATGTACAATAAACACATATATGGCCGATTTAACCGGTGTGTTATTCCTACTGTATGAATACAGGACAGTATCGTAAGTAGAAAGATGCACTCCGAAAAGGCGCAACCACAATTTCTAGGATTCACATTTCCTGAACATAAAGTTTAAGCACCGATTTGTCTGTACAACAGACCACACTTACACCTCAGTCCATCAGTCATGTCAGTTTGTTTGCGTAAAGCGCTGCCTGTTGAGAAGTCGACTAGCCAATCAGAAACGCCGGTGTAAAAACATTTCCCGAGGAAAATTAAGTGACACCTGCGTGCTGGCTACCGACCACTGACCTAGCGGCACGCAGGGAAACAGCGAGGCAGCAGGGAGACTAATCCTTCACTTATCTAACCTTTAAAAGTTCAGCCACAAGTTAGTTTTTCAGAAAAAGGGGTGTTCATTTGCAACACTTCTATCAACAGTATTCTACTGTACGAGTATTTTAATTCTCTTAAAAGTTTTACGAAATCTAGCGGCCTGATGAATTTTCTTGTGTTATGTATGTGACAGACGTCTCGCCAGATCTCGCTTAATCGTTTTTTGCTTGCTGCGATGTGTCATTTACGTAAGAGAACAAGCGAATTATTCTCTTACGGACATAAAATATAAGTAACCGTCAAAATTATAAATTGTGCACATAATGATCTTTTATGACAAACTGTTACCCTATGATCGACCTAAATTGCCTGTGTGCAATCGGAGGTTCTCATCAATAGGTCTTGTCGGCGGTATCGATATGCAGTGCATACATGTATGCGTTGGACAGATTTTGGAGTTTTAAACTCACCAGCGGTCAATAGTTTCGCGTCAATAATCGAGGGATTTTCTTCTACGGCGCTGCTGTTATTTTTAAAATTCATCGCGGGATGGTCGTTGGTTTGAAAACATCAAATGAAAGTACCAATAACTTGGGGACGTGTAATCCGATTTTTAGTCTGTGCTTGAGGTGATGATATTTTACTTAGCGTGATATAGGATGGCGCGCGCCTCGAGAATCTTGTGCAACAGATTCGCTAATCTACGTAGTCAACTATTTTTTGCCATGCGTTTTCTGTCTCACTTTCAATCTATGTCGCACAAGCACAAATGGCATGTTGCAATGGATCCGTGTTGAACAGACAACCGTCCCATAACGCATTTGAAAAAATGAGAACAGCGCCGTAAATAAAATCCCCACAGACATAGTGACCGCTAACAGGACTCCTGAGCATCCAAAAGTAACTGCACGTCACCATCTTTGTTTCTATTTCATCATTGGTAAGCAATAGTCGCTGACTTACACTATAGAACCTCTTTGGTTGACAACCTCAAGCGGAAATACAAATTAACGATAATTGTCAAGGGCTGAGAAACAAATTTTCGGAAGTGTTTCTACCGAAGTGTAGCCCTAGAAGTCTAATAATAACGACATGTAATCTAAATAACACGCTAAAGCCGGGTCAAAATAACCAGAAGAAAGACAGAGGTCGAGATACCGAGATGAAATGGCAAGATAACGAGATAAGAAGTCGTGATAATGAGAACATGGCGAGATCAAAAGTCGAGATGACCATATATGAATAGTCCCAAAAAAGTAACAATCCCCTGCTCAATGCCCCATAGGAAGTCAGAACAATAAAAGGGAAACTGCTATTGTATACCAGTATTAACAGGAAATATACATGTAAAGTCTCACCTTTTGCAGAAGGTGATTCGATTATATACGTCCTTAGCATGTCTGTTATGTCTTCGTCCACTTTTCCGTCCTTGTCGTCATCATTAAAGTTAAGTATCTCTTCATCCGCCTCACCGTCGCAGTCATCGTCAATACCATTTCCCTGGTATTCGCTCTTGTACGGTCTTTTGCGGCACCATTTGGACGTCTTCGTGTGCAACAATCCAGCGGGAAACGCGTACGCGTCACCGCGGCTAGTGACGCCATGCACAACGACACCGAAGCTCTTCTGGGAATGTTCGTGGTACAACTGATGAGCTCCTGACGTCACGGGGACGTGAAGAATCACAAAATTAGGCATAATGCCGATGGTGAGGTCGTGAACTACCTTTTCGATCCTGTAAAGAAGTCGTTGATCATCGTCGTCAATCATTCAATAAGTTGTGCTAATGAGTAAAGAAAACTCAGCGGTGGTTCCAGGATTTTGAGTTGGGGTGGGCCAGGGCAGAGTATTAGCCAGAATTTTGCCCGTCAGACATTCGCACCCCCGAACTGCCAAAAGCATAGATTGCGAGCAGAAAGCAAGATAGAGCCTTTCGTAGATGCAAGCACCTCGCTGAAAAGAGTAGAGTGATTACGAGCTTCGATTGCAAAACTTGGCAATATCGCTCGAAATCTTGCAAGTTCTTGTTTTTCTCGTACGAAACAAGATCTGCGGAACTAGATAATCGGCACTTGGGCGACTAGATCTCACCGTCCCACGTGACTAGCTGAATGCGTGCATTTTCATAGGTTGTCGCACAAGCGCCAAGTCGCCCATTGACGGAGACGTGTCATATACTAGTTATAACTGGGCCTTCTACTAGTACAAATGATGCTATGGGTTTTTATGACAGTAATGGTAATGATAACAGTTTTTAAATACGTAGACCTAAAACTTAAGCGAGTATTCATCACTGATTGGTTCAATGGACTCGCACACTGAGAACGGTCACTTATTCATTTCATTGGTGTTACGCATACGATTAAAAGACACATAACTCACTTATTGGCTTATCAGAAATTTCAAAAACGACTCGATCCTTTTACATCTTTGGAGAAGTAATTATCTGTACCCTCGTAAACCCTAAACTTGAAAATTGGAGTAAGTCTGCAAAGGTCCATTAAATAAGTGAACGTATAGCTGTGGGCAAGTTACCAGACAGCTGTGTCACCATCCACGTCAAAGGACCACCCACCTCGAATCACTAGATCTACTTTGTGACATTGAAAAACGCTCTCATGAAAGTGCAAGGTACACAAACTTCCATGTCCGAGCAAAAACATTATTTCGCGCATTGTACGTTGAGAATCAGTGCTGGACAAATTAAAGTACAGTGTAACCCGCGGTACTGTTTCCTATCCGCAGTCGAAGGCAGCAAGCTGTTTTCGAGGTAAGACACCTACTTGACACCGTCCAACAAAAGTCCCGCCATCTTGTACTCCTGAATGATGACTGACAGCGTGCTAGTGTAGGGCATCACCGTTCCATTGCGAAATGTATGACTAGACTCGGGCACCACGAACATGTAGTAGTTTGTAAACTGTTCGACAGGTGGCATGTACGTCAGGACAGCCGGGGAGCCAGTCATCACGAGAGTCATCTTTGGATTATCTGACGTTGGACCCGACAATTCATTAAACGTTTTCCATTCTTTGTTACAGTCTGCGAATATAGTCAATAAGTCAGTTGACAATTCCTGTTGCATAATCCCCATAATGTTTCAATTAATAAACAAGTTTATGAAATTTAGCAAAGAGTTTGCCAGTCACACTGTAAAACCATTTACAGCTATTACTCAAGTGGGATGAATGGTCAAATTTTCAGCACCACAAAAGTCTTTTTACCGAAACTACTGCTATTGGTGTGTATCAGTTTTATTCGGAATACCTCGGCTAAAATGTGCGGGCCTCTGAAGTCAGGTGTTTCATATTGCGCAGTGCACGAATTTCAATTAGAACAGCAAAAGGATATGATCAACAGGCGGTTAAAATCATGGCTATCCGTCTACTAGGTTACAAAAGACCCAGAAACCATTCTCAATCCGTGGTCTGCCTCTTTGAAAGTCACATGACTTTCTGGGCGAGTTATTGTCTCAGTAAAAAGCCAGATCTCGCGAGATTCTTCGCGAGATATGACCGTGCATTTTCAATGTGAGCTCATGATTTTGGCTCAATTTTGTCGCCGCGATGATATTGAACTCAACCCTCTTAATATTGTAGTTCGCACACGCAGAGTACATAACTGTAAGTCGATCTTAATTACCTTGCAAACTTAGTCTACTGCCGCCCATTTCATGCGTATGCAACACGTGACATTTGGTATTCGTTCGCTCGACAAGTGCATCGACGTGTATCTTGTTTCCCCATTGGTCTATCGGTGGAATCATCTCGGCCATGTGACCATACCGCCCACTGTCTTTGTCGCCTTGTGTAGCCCAGCGAGAGGCAACAATCACCGCGACAGGTTTTGTAGAGTTCAAGCAGTACGGTCCCTTGTTTGTGTTTTCTGTGAGCACTACAAGCTGGAAATGTAGCATCATAAGCTAGTGTGTATTAACACTACATCCACGGCAACAGGCAGTTGAAGCGCCTCTGGTGTGCTCCGAATCAGCGACGGTGATGCTTCTCAATTACAAGTTCCTCATTCCCAAAATACAACGAATAATATCGAACGAAGAATGCGTATATACCGCAATGAGTTATAATTAAACACACATGAACAGTCTGAAGACATTTCAGTCAACATAATAGGAGCATACATGTATCCATGACATTCAGGGAGGTTTCACTATCTGGATTTGCAAACGAAAACGACGTTGTTGAGTTATCAGTTCAGAAATGACAATGCTACCTGTTTCCAAGAAATGGATGTTTAGTGCCCACGTTTCCATAATAACCCACTATAACTCTCAGCTGGAATTGGAATAACGAAAAAATGGGGCGAAATTCAATAACGTCACACCGCTACAAATAAGTGGGACACTAATCCAACAAACATGGGCGGCACAGTACTGAAAAAAGTGGGGGCTAACCCCCCAGCCCCCTATGGCGCGCCGCCCATATATGCTCTGAACTGCATATGCTTCCTGCTCTCGGTCAATTCAGGATATATCAGGGCCGTTCTTCGCTAGCACACCTTAATCGCCCATTGAATTAACGTGGAAACAAAAAATAACACAGCATGGATAACGACTGCGTTCATGAACTTGTAAGTTTGAAACTCGACCCATCATTAACCGAACACTAATACCTGTTTTGGGTAAAACCGAAATCCTCTGCTATTGCACAATTAGTTTATCCCCAAGCTGTGAACATTGTTTAGCTGAAACTGCACCCTCATTGTGTCACGGGGTTTGCGTGGTTTGAGACCCGCGGTCTTTCCCAACAATGGTCCATTAACTCGCCCGAATCGTTACTCACGCTTGTCAGTTGAGCAGATTTTGTAAGGAGTCGTTGAACTCGAATAAGACGCATTATTTTGTTTCAAACACTGAAGTCTGAATTCTGCGCTTATATCCGTTAATGGTAAAAAAACTGGGCTTAGCATCTTTTCGAAGTGCATGCATCACGCACAAAAAGCTAGTCACCTCATTAGCAAAAAGCTCAATCTCTAAATCTTTTCCTGCTGGCAATGAAAACCGTTCGACGGGGTTTGTCCAGTCGTTGGTTGCTGTCTTTGGTGTCTCCACATAGATGTTGTTCAGTTCCTCGTTGTTGTGAGCGGATACGACGAGCGCGTGTGACGGCCCAGTCTTCTGCTGCCAGAATGCAAAACAGTACCTCGTGCCGAGTGCGTCAACCGGAAGTACAAGAAAACCATCAGAGCCGCCACGAGCCGGTCTAAAAAACAAAAGCGACCGTTTAGGGAGGATGGCTTACTTACTTGAATGTTAAGAAAGTACGATACCGCTTTGTGAAAAGCGTGAAGGTGAATATGAATGTTAGTCGATCATTGTTTACACATCTCCAGCTTTTATTGCCTGTGTAGATTTATGTTCCCGGTGTTTGAACTGCGCGGGTATTGCCACGTCATTTCAGAATTGTTCACCGGCATGTTGCCAAAATGTTAAAACGATACATAGAAAAAAAACACTTAGAATATCCCAGCTAACTTCTTGAGAGGCCAACTAAGGGAGTTGAAGCAAGCTTCACAATGCTCTGGATATTGATTTATGAATACACAAGAATTTGGCGCTGAGTAAACAAATTAGCCTGCGCCAATAAGAAAGAGTCTGAAGTGAAGATATATTCGAAACAAGTAACGACAGAATACAAAGAGGAACCGGAACAGAGACCATCACTAGAATATTAGATTCCAAACATACTCGTGTAACCACATTCTATTTCTTTCTTTCTCTTGCTTGCTCTCTTAAGAAAAAATATACAGTAGCAGGTAAAAAAAAACTTAAGCTAAAACGTTAAGTACAGTCAGTGGTTAACCAGGCTGAGATTGGGGTAGATGGATTGAGTGGGCCTCACTAGGAGGCAAAGCTAGTACATCAGAGGTTACCTCTGGATCAACGGGATCGGGAACTGGGTGCATGGTCGTGAGTCTGAAAACACTCAGGGGAATCCACGATAGCCGGTGGTAAAGGAAGCACGAGAACGTGTGATTGTTGTTCCGCTAAGAGCTTGTCACTGGGAGACATCTGAGGTTGGGTCACCAAAGATGGAGAAGGAAGTGTCAGCAGGCCAAAGTTGACATCGTCATCAAATGACTACTCAAGCAGGTGCAGCAGATCGAAAGGCAGTACTGGGACCACCGTAACAATCAGACATCCGCGCGGTGGAAGTCTTACAGCGAAATTGGGATGAGGTAAATTTGCGTAGCTCACACCGATCATTAGAAATGGCAGCGACCAAATAACGCTCCCGAGCTTGGGTCTTGTTTTTGTCAACTTTTAGGTGCACTAACAGACCAACTGAGAGCAAAGTGGTAAACGGCGCAATGCCACCACGAACCTTAGAAGTACCGCTAGGTCCGTTGGGTACATAGTTAACGTGACGATGAACCATCCTGATGTAAACGGGAATTGATCGAGACAAGATGTGGCGAATGCCACGTCACGGCAGAAATAAGACCACCGGGGAAGTTCCATTTCCAATTTTTCTGTAACACGCTCCTCAACACTGTTTTTACTCAGATTCCGGACATTTCCAATATCTAGTTGAATTCCCTGCGAAACAAGTTCTAATTCTGCAAAGCAAAATCAACAAAACCGGGAGCGTAGTCAATACGTATAGTAATTCCACTTCCACGAACAGGCACTGTGTGGTATGATCAGACTCGATGATGAACGGAACAAAGTGACGAACATGAGCACCTATGAATAGTGCTTCCACTTCGCGTAGTAACCAAGTAATTTGATGTTTTCGTAATTTGGCGTTGAAGAATCCCCCTAGCTGATTGCCATCTCTGTTGATGTAAAAGTTAGGTAGCACCAGTGCTACGATTCTTGATTGACCTATTGGTGACTACAAAAAATAAGAGACCTTAAGGCAGGAGTATAATGATGACTTTGGTGTTGGATAGGCCCTGAAAGCGGTAAGTAAACCATACGACCAGGTGACATGATAATTCAAATCACGACCTGTGGCAGTACGTTCCAGTTGATTCAACAGGCCAGCGTAACCCTCTGTGACGTGGCTCAACGCCTTGTATGCACCAATGTAAGACCGCAGTCCATGGTTGGGGGAGACAATGAAGACACGGCTGTGACCTTGTGATGCTTGCTTGGAAGGTACCACTGAACCATATCGAACCAAGTACGACAGTCGACGTAGGACAAATTATGATCTTTCTGGCAGACATGTGAAGGTTCTTATGCTTCAGGGCAGCTAAACACGACGACAGTTTTGCAGGGCTTCGTGAGGGGTAGAACCGAAAACTTGCCAATCATCTTCTTGGATGAGATCGCCTAAGATGCGAGATATCATCTCCTGAATGCACGTCCCAGATCCAGTCATTCCATGGCGGCACGGGTATACACGAATGTCTTTACAAGGAGTGACGGCATCACAGTACTTCATGGAGAATTGACTAAGAGGTATTTTGTAGAACTGTAAAAGATCCGAAACGACGAGGAACTTCCACTGTGCAATATCCCGTAAGACACTGTCTACGTTAGGCATTAACGAAGTTTGGGACTTGTATTGAGCAACTTCACCAAAGGAAGTGACAAGTCTACAACCGCCATTGGATTTCTTAACAAAAATGGACGACGTGTTGAGATATTCCACTGTGACGTTCATTTACTTTGGCTTAGCAAAAACAACTAATTTCTCTTTTTCGTCAAACTTACGCTGAAGTTCGTCCATAGAAGCTCAGTAATGTTGTGGTAACGAAGGCCATGGGATATGGCCTGAAATACGGAGAGTTTAACATTCAGGCAGCAAAAATACATTGTAATGGAAACCTTGAAATTGTATGAGCATTTGTTTATGCTTTGAGATGTTACACTTTAGACAAAGGATGCTCTTGCTGTCTGTGTCGCATGAGTGTAGGCCTACATTCAAAGTGGCAGACCAATACCTCTACAGCAATTATTAAGTTCTTGAAATTTTGAACGTACCTTCTTAGGCCGGTATTCTGACACTTTTATGGCTATGCCATATTCAATTTTCATTCTTGTTTGAAACCTGGTGTGAGCACGGAAACGTCTACCCGCGGCTGAGTTCCGGCGAACCATGCACGCTTCAGGCGGACTCACTACGGACTGCTTTTTGTACTTTCGTATCTCATTAAATAACCGTTTGCCTGAATCACTGAACCTCGAGTACATACGCAACACTTCCACCAAGGGACGTAATAGTCCTATACGCATGCTGTGGCATTCAAACTACGATGGCTTCTCAGGAACACACTGCAATTTTTGATCGGCAGACGGAAAGAGTGACCTATTGAAATAGGTCAAAAGACGCCAGCTCGCCATACTATATATCCTGAGTGAAATACCGTTGCGTGTCCTTTTTACGGATGGCGTCAGAGGTCATATAGGAAAAGTTCATAGACACAATAGCATAATAGCAGTCATCCAGTGCAACAGCGCCTATGTAAACGTGCTAGGATCGATCTCCAGAAGTCACTTCATCTTAACATTTCAGCAGCCAAAAGTTCAGTTTATCATAGATGTGAGTGAACAGGCAGCATCTGTCCAAAACTGACTGCGCAGTGGATAATTCCTGGGTTCTGGAATCTAATCCACTTTCTATGATGCGCACGCACCGAAAATGTCAATGGCGGGAAAATTTCAGAAAGAAGAACAGGCCGATCACTTGTAGTTGTAACAATGGGGAGATAGCTTATTCCTTCGTCACAGCGGGTGCCTGTCATAGGAGAACATCTCAACTGACTTCGTTAAGAGACCTTTTCACAGGGCGTACTGCGCTTTAACAAAGCCTCGTTCTCCTGCTCTAGAGATCACTGGGAGCCTATCCATTCCCACGTGATCAGTTTCGCTTCTTTGCGTCTTGAAATCCTACATGTCAACCAATACGCTTTTTACGTATTTGCTTTTTTACCGTTTCTGCTGTGCTGTGACGTAGCGCTGTAATGCTACCTATTCTATGTATTTGTTAAACTTTTTCCGAAGCTAAATTTCTCAAAGCAATTTACTTTTATTTGCAGTTATCTTCTGTCAAAATAATCTCAGATTTGCGTCAGTTCCCTTCGCCATTTGTCACTCACTGGCTCACGTAGACAAACGAGATTTACAAGATTATGATGCAAGTATACAATTCACAATCAGTATTTTTACTCATTTTCGCCAGTGCTATGGTTTGCAAAGTTTTTATTCTACAAAGTGGTATGATTAAAGCAAAAATGGTTGACATGTATGTGAAACTCTCCAGTTGTCATTGCGATTAGAAAAATGGAAAAGCAACTTACGTAAGCATGGCATATACTGCTATTTTCTTGGCCTCGGCGACTTCGATTCTGACTACCCCGTCCGACAGCAGATCGACACCGTGGTCCTGCAACGACCAGTCTAGCCGATGAACCCCAGGGTCCAAAGGGGTTAAAGTCATCGCTGTCCGATAGAACGCTCCGTTGTGCTCTCGTCCTGTGCTGTGCATATTTTAAGCTTGTAATCATCATCAGTGCTAGGAATTTCCGACAAAGCGTTCATCACCAGAAAGCTTTGTTTGGGTAGAAGAAGCGACTGGACATGTCTAGAAAACACTCGTCTAAAGTGTTAATCATTGTCTTTACTTTTATTTTGTACATAAGTTGCCATTTTAGGTTGACAAAAGTCTCTTAATTTTTAATGGCAATCAAACAACCGCCAAAATGAAACCGTGCTGGTATTTTTAGTTCTGCGATTTCTTGTTTCCAGGAAAGGTATAGTTCAGCCTCGTTCTAAAATTTCAGGATGCTCCAGTGGCATATGATCCATCAACGTTTTGCCGTTGTGAAAATATAGGGCAACAGGGAAACCATCAAAATATAATTTGGTTCAATTCCTCAATCTATTGTTTGCCAAAACTGTTTTCATTTTAACTTCTACTGGTGAAAAACTGGAGCAAACGAATGACACAAACATCCTTATGTGCAACGTATTCTAATGTCCTGACACACAGAGTATGAATTTGCAGTCACACTTGTATCCTAGTAATTAAGCAGCAGGTACTCATTGTCCCAGCATTAGATCATTTGAAAGGTATCAACAAGTTTTTGAAGAAGCGCCCGCGCAACAAATGCCCGGTTGAAAAAATCGTCGTCTCGGAAAGAGAGCTTAGGGCGCTTCATTGGAAATCCCCGGTACTGCACGTACGTGGAATTACGTCATCTTACGTTTTTCTTGAGGTATATGATTGTGGATAATAGATAAGGCCTGGTGTGCGTGCAGTAAAGCCAAGACCTACGTTAAGACCTAGCTAAAATCTAGACAAAGTCGCGTGTCCTCGTTCAAAACGCACGGCAATATCTCACGTAATCTCCCGAAGTTATGCTTTTTAGCGAGGTCCTAGCTTTACTGAACGGAAGGCTGTACTTAGTGAACGAACGGATAAATGGCAAAAACGTGTAAAAGAGACAAACAACGAAGCACACCAATAGCAATCTGAATAGCCGTAAACAGCAGAGTAACCCCCGTCTCCTTCACCACTCTTTCTCTTTAGTTCTCATCCTTTCTCGCATATACCCCCTCTCTCTCTCTTCTCGTAGCCGTTGCACACAACATTACTGTATACATTTGCAGCTTTGGAAAGATGTGGGTTATAAATGACAAAATCAACACAAAATGAATGTCAAAAACTGCTCTCCTCCAACTGAATAAAGCAAATATGTTACAATTGATGACAATTATCGTTGTAGCGCTAGCCATCTGCTAGATTTGGGGAGAGTTCAGGCAACCTTGTCGAAGAAGAACAGGTGATAGGAGAGTAGGCGAACAATTTGACAACAGATGTCTCTCTCTTTCTTGGTCTTCAAAACCGACGCTTATCATTGGTCCACAAATGCAACAGCAGAATAACGAAAAAAGTGTAGTTTTTAATGACACTAATTTGATATTTTATTTTGCCAATGTTTTACGCACGTCATTCCAAAGCTGTATATTTATACAGATTTGTACCTCCCACTACGCATGCG
This sequence comes from Phoronis australis, assembly GCA_002633005.1. Lineage (NCBI taxonomy): Eukaryota > Metazoa > Phoronida > Phoronidae > Phoronis > Phoronis australis. Next base: position 98,804 of record NMRA01000424.1, on the reverse strand, counting down.
TCATTTTTGAACCTCCTCCTCATGGTCTCATCTTCCCTCCTCTTTATTCTTGCCCCCATCACTACCCTCCCTCCGCGTTCTTTTTATGGTCGCGATTTCGACAAAGTGCGTGGAGCAACGCCTGTCGAGGCTTAGAAGGAATTGGTTGTAGTCGAAAAGGACTGATTGTTTAGTCGCGGCTTTGTCAAATTTTGACGTTGAGCAGTGTTCTTTGAAAACTGTTAAACCGTCTCCTTATGCCTCCCTGCCGCCCGTCCCTTCCCCCCTTCTGCGCTCTGTCCTCCCACTTCTATCCCTTGTTCCGTACCCCCTTTCCCTCCCGCCCACCTTGTTCTCCTCATACCAACGAACCTGTTCTTTAGTCGTGGCCAGACGGTTACGGTGACAGTTGCTTCCCGGAAGCTGACCATGTGTATTTCCAGCACACCTTTGTCGCCAGAGAAAATCTTTTGTCCGCTCTTGGGAAACGCGAATACAAACTCACTTCCATAGTGGGCCCCACGTGGAAAATCGCTCTTGACAAACCGAATAATTCTATAGAACAAAAGAGCTATCAAAACTGCAAATTTTACTTTTCGTTTGCGTTCCATTACGTTTGGAATGCATGCTTGTCTAATGCAAAAAAACGCGCGCGTGGACCAGTGTTTGAATTCAAAATTAGCTTAAAGTGGCGTGGAACGCAAAAAATAGACTAATTTGCATTATTCAAAGTGGTTCTCTGCTATGGAAACATCACTGTTCACGAGGTATTTTACGGTTTGTTCGTACAGACTTTGAATTCCTGTTGATGTCGAAGCATTTTCCATTTATTTAAACAATTCAGATAAAAACAACTGCTTATCCCTTCTTCGATTTCACTAACACAAAACAAAGCGCCTCAAAGACACACCACAGACTGTAGTACATGGACAGCCAATTCCGTATATTTTCAGTGGACGAAACCTGTAATCTTACGCATAAGGTGGCACTGAACACTTAGCCTGCGGCCGCGGCCAATTTGCATTCCAAAATATTAAAGTGTAGAGGTAGGCCAGGCTTGGGGGCAATTTTAGTTAGGTATTGCATGTAGGCCAAGTGAATGTGTTTTTTGTATTTGTGAGCATGTTGAGAATGAAAGAAGACCACTTGCCCGGCTTTAGCTGCACTCTTGTTCAAGATGGCGGCCCCCTGTTGCAACTGTGCATTACTGGGTAGCGACTGAGGAATTGGCCGTCGATTTCAGGTAGCCCTCAAACAAAGCCATATTTGCAAAAATCTAGTTGGTTGACAGTACTTTTGGACCACATTTTTGGAATTGGTAGGAAATTTTCTTTCGGAATCTTATGTTGGCATAAGTTAAGCATCGGCAGGGTGGTTTTGGGGTGAAAAGTGCAGATTTTGCATTTTTTGTCTCCACTTTTCTTAGTCTAGCTTGATTTTCAGCAAAAGTGAAAGGGTAAAAAATACCAGAAATAATAAAGTTTCTATGCTCATCTGTAGGGCTTGTGATGTGAAATGACTCAAAACTTTTCATTCTTTGCCTAGAGTTTTTGCCGGCCCGTAGCTACCATTGGGCGGGGGTTGTTCGAATTTCTAGAAAGGTGGACCTTTTGCAAGCGTCAACACTCGAGTTCTTGATAAGGCGCTTGACGCAGGTTAATTACGGGGAAGGGAAATCTGTATCCACGGCAACGATGGCTCTCAGCTCTATGTTCCTGAGATAAGACGAAATTTGTAATACCAGAAACGAGAATATCGTGACGGTTGCTCGCAAACAACAGGATGTAATGTGATCCATAAATTTAGACTAACGTTCTCGCCATACCGTTTATAATACGCTTACTATCACCGCCCTTCCTTCTGAGCGACTTTCACCAAGATCAAAGAGAGTGCGGCGCCCCTGTCGGATACAGTTGTGATGACCTCATTGTCCTGCGCGAGCAAGACCCAATTAAGTGTAATTACCCGACCATAAACTGTCGTAATCATCACTGCCTGTACATAATTGCGAATTTTCAAAATGCATTAATAAATAATTTTTGTGAAAAACGAATATTACGGCGGTATTCAGTCGGAAAAAACAACCAAGTAAGGTTTTCGATTTTCAAAAATGGATGAACTTAAAAGCTAAAAACTACAAACATTGGGTACGATTGAAGATAAACTACCAAGCACATCGATACAATCGGGGGATTTAGAAACACTGATCAGAGTTAACAATACATCACATGGATTATTCTTTGATATTCTTTCAATCTCGTTTAACCAGATTTTTGACTAGGAAACAGTTGTAGTTAACGTATGCCAAGTCTAAATTTTTATGACTGACAAAAAGCTAGAATACACATGTAGTTATTGCAACCGAAATTGTCCAGAGATTCTAGATCTTCAGTTTGGCTATCACCATTTGCACTTTTGTATATATTTTATGATTTGAGTTCTAATAAAGATTAAACTTGAACTAATGACGCGTGGAGTTTTGTTCGCTGTGAAATGTTTAATGTATATGTAATCTGGAAAGTTCAGGGATGGGTTCACAATTAGCTAAACTAATTAAGTTTCGCTGGCTATCAAATCTACTACTGTTTTTGGTACACTGTACTTCAAGTTTAAAAATAAAATAAAAATATATCAACCCGTTCCTGATAAGAAAAAAAAACAACATGAGTATTAAAATGAAATAACAAAAACCGGTATGAAAATATTTAAAACCATCGTTCCTTTGGGCAGTTGCCCAAGGTCAAGATAAACACAAATTAACTTTTTTAGTCATTTTGTAATATTTAAAATGTACCAAGTTAAAACTGCTCTCTACAGTTACAGGCTGTAACTTGGTGCAAATGCCATGGAAACCAATTTGGGTGTACTAAGAACCATCATTTTTGAGACAGTAGTGCTAACTATTATCTTTCGACTTCATTAGCTCAGATCTACACGTACGTCAATACACAGGGCGAGCTGAATAGGCATCATAAAAGTTGTCTGGGGCTAAGGGAATCTGACCGGTGACCAGTTTAAGCGAGAAGTTCTCCACATGGCGTTAGGCCTACCTACTGCCAAACTTTCAAATTGGGCTTTTTTAACTGAGTGAATACACCTTATCACATACTCCGATGGAAATATTTAGTCAGAGAATGGCTTGACGTAATTTTTCATCTGATGGCATTTTTGTTAATAGTTGCTTACATCGCTGGAAATGGGAACAGCCCACTATTCCGCCGGTTCACTATTCCGAAGGTTCACTACTTCGAAGGTTCACCCCTTCGAAGGTTCACTTCTCCGAAAATGTCTAAAATTTCTGAATCAGGTGTAATTGCTGTACTTTTACATGCAAAAATAAGCGAGACTTCGGTTATTAGATACTACTATACCGACAACAGTACACCCGCCTAATAAATCACTTTGTTTGGATTCCAGGTGCATGTGAAATTTCCCGCATGTCTTGCGAATACGAAACAACTAGTACGTACTTACATTTATAAAAGAATATGAAGTAGGAATGTTGATGAATTATCGACCACGATACATTCATCAAGCTCATGTCAAGATCGCGTCATCTTACAGCGCGACAGAAAAGTTTAGGGCCGCTGCGCTTCAACCTCTCCCACCGGAACTACTCGTACGGTCGGGCCGAAACTAAATGTAGTTAGCAAGCTACCCTGTCCCTGCCAGTCTTCACGAAGTCTCATTCAGTCTTATAAAATTTAAAACCGCCGTTGGTCGCCGGACCCGTGCCCATATATTGTCCCTAATTGAGAATGAGTCTTTGGTTAGATTCAAGAATCAAGATTGCCAGAGATTGTAACTGAGCTCTTTTGTAAACAATGTAAATCAAACTTTTCCGGACTATTCAACTCTTGCACACCCTTCAAATGGTTATTAAATGGACACCAGTACAATACCTTATTCATTTTTCAGTTCTGAAACATCAGTAGAAAATCAGAGTAATGAACTGTCGGAGTTCTGGTCTTAGAATTGTCGACATTCGAAGTGGTGAACATTCGAAGGTAGCAAACCTTCGGAGTAGTGAATCCTCGGTCATGTACATATAACCTTGGAAACCTTTTCCATCAAAATTGTTGCTCGTATGAAATCTGAGAAATTGTGCGCCATTGACATTGATTGACAAGAGAAGACTTTCTTCATTTTCCAATGTTTTAATGAGGTCTAGAATTACCTAATAATGTGAACATGCGGGATTTTTCAGCGCAAGAAAGGGCGGCAGCAAAATGTCTGATTTTTGAGAAACGACAGAGTAGTCAGTGAACATACCGTCGGCGTGTACTGAATTTAAAGGAACGGAAACGCACACACGTGTACACGCATGCATGTCAATCCACTAATCCACAACCAAAGTGGACACTTGATGATCAAGATATTTGGCGATCACTTAAAATTCAAAATTTGAAAATGCCTGCACTTTATCCATGCTATGCAAGAAAGTCCACCAAAGTAGCGAATAACAAACCCACTTTCTTCTGTTTTGTTTCTTGGTCGATTTTAAGGCATTCACACCGCTCTACACTTGGGGATCTCTCTCGATGCTATGAAGTTTGAGCTAGGCATACATGTAGATATTTATTTCTAGACATCCTTGTTACCCTATGGTGTAGAGACCATGCGCTTTCAATGCCGATGAATAACATAAAGCCTCCTCCAATCGTCACCTACACAGTCACCACTCGGGCTGGATACGACCCAATGATTATGTGAAGTGCTTTACATCAGAAGTATATTCAAAATTAATATTAACTTGGTTATGATTGTGGTTAGTAGAACTCGTAGTTATAACAATTTTTTGTCCATTTAGTAAATCCTATCTTCTCCTAGGCTAGGGTTGGACCTTTTCCTCGTGGGGGAGGGGGGTTCGATCGAACCCCCCCGAAACCCTTGGCTACGGGCCTGTTTTGACAGAGTGAAGAAAGGGTGACGAGTCCGCTGACGTGTGTTCTGATAGGCAAACCCCTGTGAGAACTGGTTTGTGCCTGGAAAATTGAGGTCCTTGAGCCTGGGCGGAATTCAATATCTGTCTCGCAGCTAAAAAAATCTAGCCCAAATCACGTGTTCTCATTCAAAATACACGGCAATATCTCACGTAATCACGTAATCTCGTAAAGTCTTGTTTTTAGCGTAGATCCTGGCGTTACAGAACTCTACCCCGCAGCACTGGCTGCTCGCTCGAGTGCCATCCTCAGTGGCGGAAGGGGGGGGGGTGGGGTTAAGGGCAACGCGGCTATGCCCCCTTTGAAATTTCCACAGATTCCATTTGGCAGTTCGGTGCGGCGAATGTCTGACGGGTAAATCCTGGCTAATACTCTGCCCTGCTCCCCCCCCTTAACTCAAAATCCTGAATTCGTCAATGATCCTTTGCCAAGGTTGGACGTTCGCCACTACGTCTGAAGCGTACAAGAAGACGAAGTTCCGTTTTGGCTGTACATGAACCTGAGTTGTAATATTTAAGTTTCTTAGTTACTTGTTGTAGTTGGCACGCGCAGTCGGCAACCACTTATTTTCTACTGGCCGTGATTTTTGGCGCAGAATTTGACTTCACCAAATTCACGGTTGAACTTTTCATTCCGGCACCTCCTTTTCGGCAGGGTGGTAGCTGAGTTGTGTGCTCACTTTTCAGTATCATATTTGGATATGCCTCGTAAATATTTCTTTGTAAATACACTTCTGTCTTGTGTTGTTTCTTGTAATTAATTCTCATTCTGTTTTCCTTACTTTCCCCTCACCTGAGACGTTTAGTATCACTCCAGCCCACGATGCTGAAGCTCACTTCCAGTTATGGCCAGTGAGACTGCACTAAGAATTTGTAAATTCAGAACAAGTCATCCAAGAATTATAAATTTTGTCCCCTCTTTGAGGCCCATGCACCTCGAGAATATTTCTCAGCGTTAAATCTGACTTCTAGTAGTTCATAGTTAAGGTGACTGACGTTCTTCCTCCAGGTGGCGTCACTGCCAAGTTAGCGTTCACATTAGTCTTTCATGATCATAGCATCTTGTGTTTTAAGTCTGTGTCAGTTGTGTTACATGTAATTCGCGACTAGGCCTGTTAAAATCAGAAAATCGAATCATACTGCCGTTTGGTTAGATTTTTTTTCTTGTTGTTTCTATAGTTTTTGCTTCATTCATAGTAAATGATGGTTAGTTAGTTTTTACTACACCTCGCAATGATACTTTTAATGTTCGACCACTCCAACTACCCCACTCACCAACCATTGTTAAAAGGATACCAAACCCGACTTCGACCTACTAACTCTAAAAGTGACTTTCTCATCCAAGTCTCTGAAACAAAATTACCCTTTGTAAACCTCGACAACCCTCAAAAGTGTGGAGCATGGTTTGAAAAAAAATCCATATAAAGTCTGCTGAACGGAGAAGAGCGACCAACCATTTAGGTTAGTTACACGACGGCCGTTAGGGAAAGCCCACCCGCCAAGAATCGCAATATCCAATCTTTCACACAGACAGTATGTGTTTTTAGTTGATTCTTGCTCTTATCACTCAAGTGAGACAGAAATGGTACATCAGCAAGTGACAGAACGAAAAATGGTTAAATCAATAAAAGAGGGTTTAGTATCCCTTTTTAAAAGTTAGAAGCTCCATTAGTTTGTCCAACTGTCTGTGGGAAGGCTTAAATTCGGTATCGGATCGAAATTGACATCGTTTTCAGTTTGGATAACCGAAACCAATGTGTAGCGTTTAATTCTAAATTGGATTTTTATGAACACTTCAAGAGAGAATTCAATTTGGAAATTACCTCAGTCAAAATATTTCCCGCGACCAGATTATTTCCATGACACGCTTTCACTGTGCAAATCACAAACTATTAATTGAAGGAAGTGAAGTTGGCACTGACACTTCGGTGTTGACCGGTCAGACACTTGGTCGTTGACCGGTCAGCCGAGTGGGACTCTTCCGTCTCAAACTTAATATTGAGGGCAAATAAAATTCTCTTTTTAGTTGTAAATTAAAACATACAACGATGTTACACTGACATGTACGTGTTTTACTTTAACCACCCTTCCGTAATGAAATTCGCCATACGCATGACAACAAATGATAATGAACGACTGGTTAACCTGTGTGAATATCCGTCCTTTCGACACCGTGAGAACTTCTTTCGGGCTTTTAAGTGCAGTTTCTCATGGGTCAACTCCTCAACTAACATTTGGGGTTTTGTTACCCAACGTCTAAGCAAGTTTAAACCAGACTGAGACCAACCCATCCTGATGGATTCACAAATCAATTCTCATGGCTTGATTTGTTGACAGTCAAACTTTTATCATGATTAGAACTAGCCTATTCCCCATTCAGACCATCTCCGTCAGTTTTTGTCTCCAGGAAGAACCAGGCCAAGACAAATGACGGTTCACGACGACATTTGGGGGCAAACAGATGAACTGCTTGGAAAGCACCCAAGACACTTGTTTTGAAGTGCATCACATGTACATGTACTTTTTAAATGTCACATTTGCTGAGTTAACTACAACACGCTCACCGTGACCAAACATTGGTAAAGCACACGCATCAATTTAGTTTTTTGGAAGTTTAATATAGGCGTGCCTGTTGTAGATTTCAGTGAGGATGAATGATATTTTTAATAACAAATCGAAATCTAAAAATAGTTCACGGGAAGTCTGTTTTATTATCACGTAGCGTAAGCTAATCGAAGTAATCAGTGCAATGTTTCGCTTTTAACGCGACAGGAAACTACGCCTTTTTGTGGTGTTACCGTGGCGACCAGCTATGATTGACATCTGTAGGAGCCTGCCTCATTGACGCACTGGTGACTCCAGCAGAGGTCGCTGTACTCTTTGCATTCGTTTTCATCTGAAATAGATTTGACATGCACACTATTAGAAAAATCCTATTTGTTACATTCACGCTGAGGCAGTAAACAGCAATGGCGCAAACTAGCTTGTAGTTTCAGGATTATCGCTAACTTGTTGTCGCCCTTACGCGGCACCATTCAACCGCCTTACTATCAACCAGTGGTACATGTAGATCTACATTTTCAGTGGCCTAAAGCTTGATCTGTGGATTCCTGGCAACCAGAAACAATTCCAAAATGTAGAATGCCAAAATCCCACCTGATCACTCGGCATCCCATCGGTCGAGGTCCATCCCCCGTCACCATCTTCTACTCATAGTAAGCTGCTCTATTATGGCAATGCTTTTATACTATGTTCAAAACACTCTATGTATGCCACCACGTTATGAAGTCCTGCAGTTGCAAAATGGGGCTCTGTTTTGTGGAGGGCTCTTAGCAGTACACGTACGTGCACCTCAGTTAATTTATTCGGATATCTGGAACAATTAAGGACCCTTGCAGTACTAGGGGTCTGAAGCTTAAATTTGTTAGCTTCATGGTAGACTCGGTAATGGTGTCAAGTGTAATATTCCATAGAAAGTATTAATTTGGTACAATATTCTCACCTTCGCAAATGAACCAAAGTGGAGTATTGCACCTGTTGTCGTTCCAACCCTTGACCCTTGTGTCAAGACTTACACAGTCCTCTGCTCCAAGCCACGGCATGTAATTGTTGGGTTCGCCACGTGCCCAGTCTTTGCGGAGAAATACAGCGAAAACAATACTTTATTTACACTAACTCAACCTAGAGGTCATGGGCCTATTTCAAGAATCTGACTTAAGTTCATTTTTGACTTAAGGTTAAGATTTGTCTTAACTTCCATACTTTGAAATTTCCACATCCAGTAAGATAGTTAAAATTAGGACAAAACTTTTATCAAAAACTTAATTCAAACTTAAGACCTCTTTCTTGAAACGGTCCCGAGACAAATTTAAGTTTTATCATAAAATTTACTAAAATTTAATATTTGTCTTAGCTAAGTCAGTTTTGTTGGAACAGGTCCCTGTTTCATGAAAAGCGACTTAAGACTTAAGTCAGTTTTTGGCTCCACACATCTAAGTCTAAACAACGATTAAATCTCACTTGTGCAAAAGTCCGAAATCTCCGAGAATATACATACGAATTATTTCTAGACTGTGATACACTCTTATTTACTTGACTAAATCGTTTTTACATCAAGTGTGATGTAAGAGTGTAAAACGAAAAATATGTCCTATTAGTCGCTACCATAAAACACTCTTCTGTCACGATACGGTCATATTAGTCGCTACCATAAAACACTCTTCTGTCACGATACGGTCCTATTAGTCGCTACCATAAAACACTCTTCTGTCACGATACGGTCATATTAGTCGCTACCATAAAACACTCTTCTGTCACGATACGGTCCTATTAGTCGCTACCATAAAACACTCTTCTGTCACGATACGGTCCTATTACTCGCTACCATAAAACACTCTTCTGTCACGATACGGTCCTATTAGTTGCTAGCATAAAACAATCTTCTGTCACGATACGGTCCTATTAGTTGCTAGCATAAAACACTCTTCTGTCACGATACGGTCCTATTAGTCACTACCATAAAACACTCATCTGTCACGATACGGTACGCTTAATAATACCAACAAAATCATTTCCAAAGAGCTGACACTTGTCTTTGATTGGACATCGTAGCAATGAAAGACCAAGTTTTCCGAACTTTTCTTCCACATTGGTCACACTCGTAATAATTTGTATTGCAACTGGCGCCCAAGTTTGTTCTCTTTTTACCGAAATAGACTATTTGCAATATAATTTAATTTGCAGTGTTCATTTTGCACAAAAAGATTTTCCCGGTCTGTGTGACGTCATAAAAGGAACACACTAAAATATTTAGAATTTCTGAAAGCTATGGCTAACTTTTCATTTTGAGTGACATGCTTTTATCTTTGGTCACTTATCCCTTGCAAGACCAGTGAAATTCTTGCTAACGAAGTGCTGGTCTGGTGAAGATCATTTTTCAAAAAACGTAGGTCACGTTTTCCAAACGGGAATTTCCTCCAACGCCCTCTCACCCAAATACGGCCCCTGACTCTATAGTGCTACATTACTCATAACTATGAATTCCCACAGTTTGAGGGTTACCCATAATGAAGTGAGAACGAGCGTCATACAAAAACATGGCATCGTTAGAAGCAGAATTTAGTCAACAAATTAAAGTTTAAACTCTCTACTATACCTATTGGTCCTCATCAATATCGTTGGCACATTTTCCGTATATACGCCCCGTGTTTTCAAAAGTACACCAACGTTTACATTTAGAGCACTAAAAAGGTAAACCAACGATATAATGCTTTCTAACGCTCCCTTGGCTCAATGTCTTATCTTTGCACATTGTGTTTTTCGTAATAAACACTATAAAAAGGTAAAACAACGCCATTTTCCGAGTACAAAATTAATAAGGATTACCGTAACGTTTTGCTACTGACTCACGTGTATAATTCAGCTGTCCGGAGGGGCCAACGAAGTCTCTCGTTTGTCGACCATTTCGGTCTGTTTGGACTGCGCTGATGCCCAACCACCACTCATTTCCACCAAACGCTCGCGCAACATTTACCAACCACGTGTTTTCATCCTGGTTTGTCGGCACTGCCACCCGGCCTCCAATTTGACTACAGAATACTTGAGCATCACTGCCGGATTTCGCTTGTTTCACGAAGGCATAGAATTTATCTCCCTTCGACAACCACTGTACCCCAAACGTGGCTGAAACTGAAAAATCATTATACCAGTACCATATCTAGACAGCTCATGGCTCATAACGTCACATAACATAGCAACGAAGGACATCTCTCCCACTACGGGCAGAGACTGATCCCCTCGTCACCATTATACTTCTCTTTTACTTTTATTTTCATGTTAATGTCCGGAGGGTAACAACAACACATTGTAATCCCACTGTCCGCATATATTCTAGGAATACAATCCCGTTCATATTACTCCCAGATATCAGGGTGTTCCATAGAAGTTGGAATCTCGGTGTAAAACAGGCTCCCACACCTTCAAAACGGCAACCAGACCGAAAAATACGAAACCCGGCCTTGAAAACAGGAGCCCCAAGGGTCGACAGGAAAACCGGACAATTTTTCAAATTTTTTGAGCCGATGTCATTAGCCTCAAATTTTGAGTTAAAGCATCTTCAAGTACTTTCTAGTTGTTTTCTGCATTTGTTTATTAAAACTTGTCAATAACAAACGCAACTTATATTACATTGACCTTGTTATTTTAACAGTTTTTATCGGTAAAACTCGTGGAACTTGTCTGGGTCAAATTTCAACATAATGTATACTCTCAATGCGTTATTATCTCGATGAATGTTTAATTAATTTCAGATTATTTGATAGTTTATCCAAAATATTGTCAAAAATGAAAACAAAAATATGTTTTGTCTTTCGAGTGGTATAGTTAACTAATTCCTTTAAATATCTTCACAATTAGCCGCATTTTAGGGTTCGTTGATTTACTTGTCGAGAGTACATAAACATTATTTCTGGCACAATCAGTTTCCGGATTTTGAAATGGACCGCGAGAATTATTCACACATAATACCTGAACCGTCATCAGTTTCAACGTTCCTGCCCTGATTAGTGTATTTCAACTCCTCATCGAACATTAAAACTGAATTTGGAATCGGAATTTCTGAACTCAACGCATTCACAATGTTTTTTGGCGGATCAATATTGCAGACTTTGTTCTGGAATTCGGATTGCTTTAGTATAATAATATTGAAAACTTGTAACGAAATCAAACCAATTCCGATAATGTGTTGTGATAAGTACGCAACCTCGTGAAAGAAGAGCATGGGTCAGACACATCGGTAGAGCTGGTAGCAAAGGCCGACTTAGTGAATTCTTTCCGATTTCGTAGCATAAAGTATGCAGCGCTCATTTTGAGGGCGGCAAAAAACGAATCTTGGAAACTGCCCAACAATATTTCCCTTGAAAGAAACAGTACAAATACTCCACGGCGGATGGTAGTGAAAAAAAAAACTTGTTTTCGCTTGACCAGAACCAAGCCAACATGAGCAATTTTGAAGATAATGCCTTTGCACAATCACCTGTTCTGGGTCGACTCACTTAACGTACGCACACTATATGCATTAACGCGCTAAGATAAAGCGTGCAGAATATTATTATTTACTTTCTAAAAAATTGTGATGCATTGCTATCAAAATTCGTTGTTAAACTACGGTCATTTTTCAGAAAATTGTACTGAAATCCCAGGGCGAAATCTTGCCGACAAATGCGTAGCTGCCGGTCTCACAATCGTCGATAGGGCTTGAATTCTCGAATAAGAGTACAGCTTCGACTCAACAAATTACCTGAAATCCTCCTCAAGTTTTCCAAATAGCGTCTCTAAGATTTTTAAGTTCTTGTGGAGTCTGGATTAACTGCCAAATCTGCGCTAGATTGTAGCCCACAACACGAGAAAAATCTGTGGAGGAACACACATGTTGTTGTCACGTGACGTTAGTTTTGAAGTTTGTATGCGTGTGTGTGACAGTAAGCGTGCGTGTGCTTGTCATCAGAGTTCATTTGCCAGAGTAATGTAATGATCTAGGTGTGCATTGTATCCAAAGAAATTAACTCAAGCAGTCAAGCAGAGCGTGTTTTAATATGTAGCTTAGCACTTGCTGGCCTCATCTGCTAAAAAACGTTCGAGAATTGTTTCGGTAAGACCGATATGTCACTCATTGAGTCGCCGGGTGAGTGGATGCGTGACCGTAGTGTAACAGCTATTTTCCGGGAGATTCGGGGTGTAAGGGTGCGAATGTGTTCACTATCAGTGGCTCGTTTTAACTTTAAAAACATCAATTATGATCAGTTAAATAATTTCTCTTAAAAATAATGCAAATGTTTTTTACGATATTAGAAACTTTTGGAAATTAGTGCCAATATTTATTTCTTGCCGATGTTATGTTACCGGTTTCATGAATAGATAGTTCCCGACTAAATGTTTTCGATAGCAGCCGGTACAGTATGCAGCGCGCGATTCTTGGCTGCGTGCTAACACTGTAGGGCATAGTCCATTCGACTCTAAGAAGCCTAGAAAATCACTTCCGTGGCCACTTTTTGGGGGCAAGATAATTTTGGTGTTTTTAAGGTAATTAAGTAGTATACTTTAAGGATCTAAAAAGTTCCCAAGGTTTGACTTGCACGTTTTCGAGAAATTTGACTTCAAAAATTTGACTTTTTGCAAAATTTGACACAGAAAAACAATCTTCAATAACCAACAACACTAGACAAAAACTGAATGATAATCTGACTGGGTTTTGTTCATTTGAAGTTATTGAACAAGGAAAGTGATAAATATTATGACATTAGGCGGGACATTTCTCAAAAAAGAGAAAAAGTAAAATTTTAGCAGCGCTTCCTGTTGGCCATAAAACATACTACTGTATTGTGAACTCCTACAAAAGCAACTATACTGTTAACAATTTGGTACTTGATAAAGCTTTGACATCACAACCTACATGTGAACACCATACATTTTCAACGCTTCTGCAAAAAAAATTTCTGACGTCAATTTCATTAATTGTCATAATTAATTAACATTATCCCACATTGCAGTTCACTGTCAACTGTCACAGGGAACGACACACCGAGCAGCGGCAGTCATGAGCATGATAAAATGTTGTCCATATTTTCCATTAGGTTGAAAATCTAAAGTTCTTTAACAACATAACATACACTTATTATGTTTCTTCATCCACTCCATCATCATTTATATCATTATTGTCATCAAAAGTTGTTTTTTGACTGAGACACCGTGTTCACACAGTCTGGACAGTTACACAACTTAGAACATGGCATGCCTGACTCTAAACAAGAGCACATTTTTTACTACAACCACTTCTTTTACACTTGCCATTAACATTTTTTCATCGCATTTTCTGGGGCTAAAGGCAGAGTCATCCAGTGGAGCATCAGACTACCCCTATCCAAAAGCCACCCATTAGCAACTGGAGATGGTGCACGGACATGCTGTTGCAAGGCTCGTTTGTGAATGGCACACTGGTAGTTTGCTCTTTTAGCATGTACCAGCAAACAGTCATGATGAGGAGGCAGATCACAGATTTCAACCTGGTAGCGTGCTTTATTAACTGTTGATGACTCGCCATACAGCTTGCATACAAACGATTCAATGTCTTCCATGAGTTAACCAGGAAACACAAATTTTGAGCNTGTTCACTATCAGTGGCTCATTTCAACTTTAAAAACATCAATTATGATCAGTTAAATAATTTCTCTTAAAAATTATGCAAATTTTTTTACGATATTAGAAACTTTCGGAAATTAGTGCCAATATTTATTTCTTGCCGATGTTATGTTACCGGTTTCATGAATAGATAGTTCCCGACTAAATGTTTTCGATGACAGCCGGTACAGTATGCAGCGCGCGATTCTTGGCTGCGTGCTAACACTGTAGGGCATAGTCCATTCGACTCTAAGAAGCCTAGAAAATCACGTCCGTTGCCACTTTTTGATAATTTTGGTGTTTTTAAGGTAATTAAGTAGTACACTGTAAGGATCTAAAAAGTTCCCAAGGTTTGACTTGCACTTTTTTGGAGAAATTTGACTTCAAAAATTTGACTTTTTGCAAAATTTGACACAGAAAAATAATCTTCAAAAACCAACAACAATAGACAAAAACTGAATGATAATCTGATTGGGTTTTGTTCATTTGAAGTTATTGAACCAGGAAAGTGATAAATATTATGACATTAGGCGGGACATTGCTCAAAAAAGAGAAAACGTAAAATTTTAGCAGCGCTTCCTGTTGGCCATAAAACATACTACTGTATTCTGAACTCCTACAAAAGCAACTATACTGTTAACAATTTGGAACTTGTCACAACCTACATGTGAACACCATACATTTTCAACGCTTCTGCAAAAAATTATCTGACATCAATTTCATTAATTGTCGTAAATTATTAACATTATCCCACATTGCAGTTCACTGTCAACTGTCACAGGGAACGAACGACACACCGAGCAGTGTCAGTCATGAGCATGATAAAATGTTGTCCATATTTTCCATTAGGTTGAAAATCTAAAGTTCTTCAAGAGCATAACATACACTTATTATGTTTCTTCATCCACTCCATCATCATTATTGTCTTCAAAAGTTGTTTTTTGATTGAGACATCGATGTTCACACAGTCAGGACAGTCACACAACTTAGAGCATGGCATGCCTGACTCTAAACAAGAGCACATTTTTTACTACAACCACTTCTTTTACACTTGCCATTAACATTTTTTCATCGCATTTTCTGGGGCTAAAGGCAGAGTCATCCAGTGGAGCATCAGACTACCCCTATCCAAAAGCCACCCATTAGCAACTGGAGATGGTGCACGGACATGCTGTTGCAAGGCTCGTTTGTGAATGGCACACTGGTAGTTTGCTCTTTTAGCATGTACCAGCAAACAGTCATGATGAGGAGGCAGATCACAGATTTCAACCTGGTAGCGTGCTTTATTAACTGTTGATGACTCGCCATACAGCTTGCATACAAACGATTCAATGTCTTCCATGAGTTAACCAGGAAACACAAATTTTGAGCCCAACTTTAATGGCAAAGACAAAGTTAAAAAATATCTCTGCAAGCCTGCACCCTACCCAAAATAAAAAAAAAAAAAAACGTTTTGACCACCTAAATATCGTTTCATCTAAACACCTTGTTACAGTAATCCTATTTAACTGAGATAGATAACCAAAATAATCTTCAATTTAGCACACAGTATGGCAAAAAACTGAAATTTCATTTTGTCTAAGTGCTCAGCAAAAATAAGCATTAAGAGAAATGAACATCATTACTAGCATTGATTGTACTGTGCAGATGCCTTCAAACAATTTAAACCATAGAAACATTTTTATCATCCTTAATACAGTAGTTCAGCCTTTGAAAAGTAGAGGAATGGTTATGTTGGCAATAGTTTTTGTTTGAAATTTAAAAGCGTCTTCTTTACCACAGAGCTAAAATTTTATTTGACGCTTCCTGTTTTAAATAGCACATAATTGGAAGAGTAAAAATTTTCCTTTGCTAAAAACTCCAATTCAAGAATCTTCAAAATGTGAGATACTGAAATCTGCGCAACATTTGAATTTTCAAGATAAATGAATTACAGAACACAGGCAATATTTCCATTTTTATATTTCTCAAATTCCAAATACTGCTCATGATTTTACATAAAAGGATCTCAAAATAGGCTCAGAAGTTCACAAAAAGCAGTGCTGATCACTCACATATAGGTAAAAACTACTGCCAGTACATTTGAGATTGAGACCACTATTACAACAAATTTATCAAGCAAAATAATTTTTGTTCTGTGACCTAAACTAAAGATTATTTACCATAAATGACACCTTTTCAAATTAAGAATAGGTACAGTGTAGGCGTATTTACAATTGAATGTTTGGAACTGGGATAGGTTTTCTTTTGTTTGTGAAGTTCCCCTGTGGTGAAATTTGATTTGTGGCAAATGGTTCATTGTGATGGCATGACATATACGGTATATTTCTTTGAGCACTGTTAAATGTACATGTAACTGACAGTGACAATCTCCTTAATTTTCTAGTGGGCTCAACAGTATTTCCATCATCAGCTTGGTCTATTTCTTTTTTAAGAGCTCTGTCAATTTTTGTTACATCTGTTAGGTGTCTGTAACACTGCTTGTGATAGAAGCATGCATGCACCAAGCCTAAAAATGGGGTGCTCGAGTTTTTGAGAAGGTGGACATTTATTAAGATTCACGGGGTACTTCAGAGCTATGAATTGTGCGTTCGTCGAATTTTGATAGTTCCTACCTTTTTAGTGAACTTTTGTCTCATTTTCTACTTTTTCGAAGTTTTTTTTTTCTCTGAGGCAAACCGTTTTACCCTCTTTACCAAATGGGGGAGGCTCCTTCAAGCCCCCCGAGCCCCCACCCCTGGAAGCACGCATGATAAGAACTCTGTTTTTTGACAAACACTTGAAACTTATCAGCTATGATACTTCTCTTGCGCTCAATGTTGATACGTTTGTTTGCAGTAGCCTTACACCAGGTAATATCTGAAAATTCCAGCTCAAAAATTTGAGCAGAAGCTGACACATGAATGCAACAAGGGACAGACATCTTGCCAGTCTATTGTGAAGTCGCACACTCGTTGAATAATTCATGGTTTCAGCATAGTCTTAGCTGTCCCAAACTGTTCTTTGCGAAACACAAAATGATTCAGGAATGTGCCAAGAATTGTTTCAGTTAGTACGATGACACTCGTGCCGCTTCTTGATTTGGCTTTCCTCAATTCCTAACTGCTGCCTGCTGGTTTTTGAGCCTTGGCCCTTGGTAATTGCCTATTACTTGCACACCCATCCAAGAATTAATACTATCCAATGTAGTGAGTAGCAGTGAACAAGCTAGCTAAGCCAGCAGGATAACATCAGCTGACGGATATTACGTGTGAGACCTGATTGGATATTGAATATTATTTATACTGCTGCAATTTCATTATTTCAATCTATTTTGAGAAAGTTTAATGATCGAACCGGCTAACGACGTCCCGACGACATTGACCTACCTTTCGAACTTTCCATGTCAGATGTCACTGCTGAAGTAGTGCGGGAGGGGAATACAGGAAACAATATCACATAGCCGTATTGCACTCGACTGATTCAACACTTATATGATAAATGTGTATAGTTGACCAGCTACACCTAACTCAAAGACCAATTGGTATGACGATGACCTGAATGTCTGTTAGTCATCAACACTTACTATAATCAACGATACTTGCTGAATACTTGTTCTTCACCATTTTTGATTTTTTAGTATTGAAACTAGACAGAATTTTACAAATAGCTTTGATTTTTTGACAAGTTACGGGTCTGTATTTAATCGACAAAATTGAACGAAAAAAGTACGATGCCTTAGGACCACGTTTTTTAGGATCCAGTCACCTATTAAGTTTTTGCGCGATTATAATTAAATAATGCAAAGGCACGCGGATTTGAGGATTTTTATTCCAAGATGAAAGACCATGATTCACTTCAACTGGTTTGGACACAAAAGTTTGGTTTAATTTGAACTCAAATCCTTTTATTCACCTCACGCTAGTCCAGCAACGTGTATAAGAATCGTTTATACAAGAAAGCGGAGAGCGTGTCAAACAGTGGTACTTGTATACCCATTGTTCACCATGAACTTACTTTCACACGCCAACACCACCAGCAGAATTGTGTAAAAACGACCGTGTGCCATAGCTGCTATCAGAAGTCTGCGTTTGGACCTAACTGTGGACACTGGCTATACCGATGCAACACCAAACCTCCTAAACAGGTGCGATTTTTCTCAAATCAATCCTATCTAAGGAACTTCACGTGTTGTCATCTCGAGTATTCGGTAAATATGCAAGCTTAAAGCTCTACAGACGGTGGGTCGAGTTTTTGTAGGACTTCTAGTAAATACTTTTGTGAGTACTTTAGGGGGACAGTTTTATTTTGGTGTTTTTTTAATTCATTTCCCAGTGTGTTTTCATAATCCCACATATGAAGTTGCACATTTTTGGGAAATTTGGTTTTGAAGTTACGTAATAGTTACCCAAGACCTTAGTGAACTTATATTTGTAAAAACAATACTCTTCGTGCCTGTTTTGTAAAACAAGTAACGAGTTCGCATTAATACCATTGTATTTAACATTAAAACACTCACATTACATGTTTCACTTTTGTAAAGTTGCAAACAGTGTAAAGTGACATCTAGCGGCAGAAACATGAACGGAAACTGATTGTTACTAGGAGGTTATTCTGGCATTGTCTGACAAGCAAAATAACACTGTACACTTGAGAGTGGCCAAATATGTGTTTTGGTGACTTTACCATTGGCTATGGAATGAAATACAATTTGTTTGCATAATATACATGTACAAGAAATATGTTGAACAACAAACAACTTATTTGAAAGATTCGTGCCAAATGTGCACATCCACCGTATGAAAATACAGGTTATGCACCGTCTCGTAAGGTATAAGACAGGCACATGACTATGATCAAAGTGTCCACTTGCTGTGACTAAATCACCAAAAGCATTCACAGCTCACACTTTTTAATACAAAAATATGACGTAGTGATGAGGTTGGAGAAACTGGCGATCTATTTATCGTGGTTCACTAAAAATACCATCTTCATTGTCAAAGAACTGTCCAAAGTTATGCAGTGCAGTGTTGTTGATGTTACTACAGTTGTCAAAACTGCACATTTCTGTACAGTTTGACCCAGCAGTGCACCACAAACTCAGTTTCCTTGCACACATGCTCTTTTTGCACTTGCAGCCTACATCGTTGAGTTCTGTGGGCATTGCCATCTATTTCAACTGCAAAGCTCCACTGCCAAAGAGCCAACTATGCCCGACTAGAGAGGATACAGTACTGCACATTGGAAATCGGCCCGCATGCAATGAAGGAACAAACAGCCCTTGTTTGGAGGCAGGTAATAGGATTCGGGCACATGTTTGATCCAAACGGCTATAATGGAATGTGTTAATTGGTTTGTCAGCAGGTGAACCATGGAATACTAGCCCAAATTCACTTGCGTATCTCTTAGTTGGGCACAAACTGCAACTGTGGGTAGTTTCAACAGTCTTGTCTTAAGAGTGCCTGTCCAAATAAATTCATGCATACCAGCTTTCAGTTCGTAAGCACAGCTTCAAACTTTTGCTTTAGTTTTGAAAGGCAAAAACATTCTAAAACATGCCAAGTAATTCAAAAACAATGTCATGTGATTCAGTGCATGCCGTTGGTCGCTACGTGGCACGTGGCAGACAAAAACAAGCTGGGTTGGCCAGTACCGCCAGAAGCCCACTCATTTATGAAATGCATTTGGAATTTTGAGCTAGATTAGATATTCGAGAGCCAGCAACATTGATTTCAAATGAACAATCTTGCCACAGTAAACACCGAATGAAAACTCGCACCATGGAGAGTGTCCGGCGTGACAGAAACCCAAAATGACCCCCAGCTTTGTTCAAAGGTTCTATCACAAGAAACATTGTAAATGAATCACACAGCAGTTCCGGCCTCCAGTCGGCTTCTTGCAAGCCGAAATCAGTCAAGTACCTGAAAATTGACTTCACCACAACTGTTAACTGGCCTGATAGGCGTCGTAATTCGTGTATCTAAAAAGACTGGCTGTAGAGATTACATGAAACACAGTTACGTAGTTATTATTGCTACAGCAATGTAATGCGAAGGCAAGTGTACAGCTTGTAGTACTAGATATGTACTTGTATCTGTTCTGCGCATTTAATCAGATCCTGTGCTGTTGTTCGGAGGTCAGGCCTTCGTTGCTAAGTTACTGGACCTATTTTTATGAGTGCTCATGAGACACAACATGTAGTCTCTATATAGCTACTAGACTACAAATCACACTTGCCATTTAGGAGGTACGCCAAAAGAAAAAAATATTTGGTATTTACCTGCCAGAAACGATCAAAATGAATCAGAAATAATATTTTTACGACTGTACTTTAAATGAACATAAAACGTCGAGGACCATTGGCCTCGGAAGATTTCTGCGAAAATACGTGCAAAAAATCTTTCGCATATAAAACCGGAGCTCCAAACAACTGTACTTTCTGAGATAAATTCGTGTAATTCTGTACACTACTTAGTGTATTCCACCATAAAACAATACTCAAAACAGTAGTTTTCGAAGATGGCGCTGCCAGGAGCTAGCGCGTGCACGATCATTAAGATTACACGCATTTCATCTTAGCTGTAGCCAAATGACTTTTTAACTCTCCGCATAACCCGAGACCGGGTCTTACAAGGGTATGCCCTTTATCTACATGTAGGCCTCAAAGTCCCACTCGCCAGCTGGGCGCCTGAGCCAGAAAATCAAGTCGTCCAGCAGAAAGTTAAGTTGCCCGTTTCGTGTCAGTCACAACTGACAAACTGGCCGTCTCAAATTCAAGAATCGCCAAAAAAACGACAAAATCAACCATATCCGAAACTCTGGATTTAACGCGGTGAAATACTACACATGTTTCAATTTGCCTTTTATACACCGTAACACGTCACCAGTCAGAAACATCGCCGAATTTCGGGCATACATGCACGTGATTTTGTACCGCGATTAAAACCTAAAGCATAGGTGTTATTACGTAAAACACCCTTGGCCTTGGAGGAACGGAACATATTGATCCATGCGCGCACCCAACCTTCAATATGGGGGTGCTCGAATTCCTGACGTTGTGGACCTTTTGGTAACAAAGCCGGTGGATTAAAAGAAAAAAAAAACAAAAACGGGCGCACCNTGACTTTACCATTGACTATGGAATGAAATACAATTTGTTTGCATAATATACATGTACAAGAAATATGTTGAACAACAAACAACTTATTTGAAAGATTTGTGCCAAATGTGCACATCCACCGTATGAAAATACAAGGTTATGCACCGTCTCGTAAGGTATAAGACAAACACATGACTATGATCAAAGTGTCCACTTGCTGTGACTAAATCACCAAAAGCATTCACAGCTCACACTTTTTAATACAAAAATATAACGTAGTGATGAGGTTGGAGAAACTGGCGATCTATTTATCGTGGTTGACTAAAAATACCATCTTCATTGTCAAAGAACTGTCCAAAGTTATGCAGTGCAGTATTGTTGATGTTACTACAGTTGTCAAAACTGCACATTTCTGTACAGTTTGACCCAGCGTTGCAGCGCAAACTCAGTTTCCTTGCACATATTCTCTTTTTGTACTTGCAGCCTACATCGTTGAGTTCTGTGAGCATTGCCATTCATTTTAACTGCAAAGCTCCACTGCCAAAGAGCCAACTATGGCCGACTAGAGAGGGTACAGTACTGCTCATTGGAAATCGGCCCGCATGCAATGAAGGAACAAACAGCCCTTGTTTGGAGGCAGGTAGTAGGATTCGGGCACATGTTTGATCCAAAAAATGCTATAATGGATTGTGTTAATTGGTTTGTCAGCAGGTGAACCATGGAATACTGGGCCCAAATTCACTTGTGTATCTCTAAGTTGGGCACAAACTGCAACTGTGGGTAGTTTCAACAGTCATTTCTTAAGAGTGCCTGTCCAAATAAATTCATGCATACCAGCTTTCGTAAGCACAGCTTCAAACTTTTGCTTTAGTTTTGAAAGGCAAAAACATTCTAAAACATGCCAAGTAATTCAAAAACAATTTCATGTGATTCAGTGCATGCCGTTGGTCGCTACGGGGCACCACGTGGCAGACAAAAACAAGCTGGGTAGGCCAGGACCGCCAGAAACCCACTCATTTATGAATTTTGAGCTAGATTAGATATTCGAGAGCCAGCAACATTGATTTCAAATGAATAATCTTGCCACACTAAACACTGAATGAAAACTCGCACCATGGAGAGTGTCCGGCGTGACAGAAATCCAAAATGACCCCCAGCTTGGTTCAAAGGTTCTATCACAAGAAATATTGTAAATGAATCACACAGCAATTCCGGCCTCCAGTCGGCTTCTTGCAAGCAGATATCACAGTCAAGTACCTGAAAATTGACTTCACCACAACTTGGAAAGTCACGTGAATTAACTGGCCTGATAGGCGTCGTAATTTGTGTATCTAAAAAGACTGGCTGTAGAGATTACATGAAACACAGTTACGTAGTTATTATTGCTACAGCAATGTAATGCGAAGGCAAGTGTACAGCTTGTAGTACTAGATACGTACTTGTATCTGTTCTGCGCATTTAATCAGATCCTGTGCTGTTGTTCGGAGGTCAGGCCTTCGTTGCTAAGTTACTGGACCTATTTTTATGAGTGCTCATGAGACACAACATGTAGTCTCTATATAGCTACTAGACTACAAATCACACTTGCCATTTAGGAGGTACGCCAAAAGAAAAAATATTTGGTATATACCTGCCAGAAACGATCAAAATGAATCAGAAATAATATTTTTACGACTGTACTTTAAATGAACATAAAACGTCGAGGACCATTGGCCTCGGAAGATTTCTGCGAAAATACTTGCAACAAATCTTTCGCATATAAAACCGGAGCTCCAAACAACTGTACTTTCTGAGATAAATTCGTGTAATTCTGTACACTACTTAGTGTATTCCACCATAAAACAATACTCAAAACAGTAGTTTTCGAAGATGGCGCTGCCAGGAGCTAGCGCGTGCACGATCATTAAGATTACACGCATTTCATCTTAGCTGTAGCCAAATGACTTTTTAACTCTCCGCATAACCCGAGACCGGGTCTTACAAGGGTATGCCCTTTATCTACATGTAGGCCTCAAAGTCCCACTCGCCAGCTGGGCGCCTGAGCCAGAAAATCAAGTCGTCCAGCAGAAAGTTAAGTTGCCCGTTTCGTGTCAGTCACAACTGACAAACTGGCCGTCTCAAATTCAAGAATCGCCAAAAAAACGACAAAATCAACCATATCCGAAACTCTGGATTTAACGCGGTGAAATACTACACATGTTTCAATTTGCCTTTTATACACCGTAACACGTCACCAGTCAGAAACATCGCCGAATTTCGGGCATACATGCACGTGATTTTGTACCGCGATTAAAACCTAAAGCATAGGTGTTATTACGTAAAACACCCTTGGCCTTGGAGGAACGGAACATATTGATCCATGCGCGCACCCAACCTTCAATATGGGGGTGCTCGAATTCCTGACGTTGTGGACCTTTTGGTAACAAAGCCGGTGGATTAAAAGAAAAAAAAAACAAAAACGGGCGCACCACTATGAATTGCGCGTTTGTGCTTGTTTAGTGGACTTTTGTCTCATTTTCTAGGGCATTTTTGTATCTCTCAGGCGGACCTTTTTGCACACTTCGCCTAATGGGGGGGGAGGCTCGAACGAGCCCCCCGAGCCCCCCCCGCCCCCCTGGGTGCGCGCATGTGATCAGCCGCGTAGATCTGCGATGGCTACCAGTTATTCCAAACACGACGAGCTAAGTATGAAATCCATGGTAAGACGACATAAAACGGCAACGTTTCTACTAATTCTTAAACGATCAACTTACCAAACTTTGTGGTGGAAAATTTTATTTTTCGTGTAAGATATGCCCGATTGCAACTACAGGACTTGTCGGTTCCGCTGTTTACGCGCAATGTCCCGGCAGACGATCGCCAAGTACATGTAACAGCCCGTTTCAACGAGTCTCATTTTTATGACCAAATACAGCAAACATGAAAATGACAATCCTATCAATCACCAAACAACGACCACGACTTCATTGTCTTGCATATCAGGCCCGTAGCCAGCATTGGGCGGGGGGGGGGTGGTTCTAATTTCTAGAAAGGTTGACCTTTTGCAAACGACAACACTCGAGTTCTTGGTAAGGCGCTTGACGCAGGTTAATTACGGGGAAGGGAAATCTGTATCCATGGCAACGATGGCTCTCAGCTCTATGTTCCTGAGATAAGACGGAGTTTGTAATACCAGAAATGAGGATGTCGTGACGATTGCTCGCAAACAACAGGAATCAAATTCGGACGTAAGGTGATCCATAAATATAACCTAACGTTCTCGCCATACCGTGAATAATACGCTTACAAGGAAGTCACGAATTTCTAAAGATCTGCAGAAAGTTTCACCGCCCTTCCTTCTGAGCGGCTTTCACCGGGATCAAAGAGAGTGCATTGTCGGTGTCGGATACGGTTGTGCTGACCGCATTGTCCTGCGCGAGCAAGACCCAATTAAGTGTATTTGCCCGAACATAAACTGTTGTAAGCACCACTGCCTGTCCATAATGGCGAATTTTCAAATTGCATTAATCAATAATTTTCGTTTTGGTACTTCAAGTTTAAAAATAAAATAAAAAGATATCAACCCGTTCCTGGTAAGAAAAAAACAACAAGTATTAAAATGAAATAAAATAAACCGGTATGAAACATTTAACCCCCTGAAACCCCCCTGGCTACGGGCCTGTGGAGTTATCTATCTTTGACGACTTTGGTGAAGATCATATGGGGCAGTTCGTTCCTAGAAAAGTGTTTTTCCATCGTGCATTATATCTCCTATTTCAGGTTGGATAGTTAGCAGCTCGAATGTACGTGTCCGTTAGAGAGCGCTATTTCAACTTTCAGTCGGCAGCTAAGTCGCTCGCAGCAATGAGCTATAATAGCTCATTGCTCGCAGTAAGGCTTCCTACGAAGGTTCGAAATCGCGCGCTCATTCAAATTCTTCAGTTCGTTTGTTACAAAATAAATCATTGCCGATATTTCGGGTACCAATTTCGTTCACGGGCAAGGCTTCAGTATTGTTCTCGCAAAAAACATCTTGCACCCACTGTGACCTGTCGTCAAGACGACTCACATTAAGTTCAACAGCCACTGGCTTGGTTCGAGCGTACTGCGTCGATTTTTTACTCCTCCCTACCAGGATAGAAACACGTGAGAGAAAATTTATTCACTTGAACGCTGCAAAAACTTGGGGAACGACAGAGTGCAGCTGCGCTCTAAAAATTTGTTCGCCACCTGGGCAACCGGACCTCTACTCAGCCAGCACAGTTTTTTAAGTATATAGCTAACTCTTAACTCATTTGGAAAATTGACTATATGCCACGCATACAGTAAACTTACACATTTGCACGCGAATCATATAGGCGGAGTGTTTAGTTAAGTTTCGAGTCTGAGTTTGAGTTCGGCTTTTAGATCCTGAGCCGTCGATATCACAGAGACAACACTATCTAAAGTTAGAACCACGTCACCTTTCCAAAGAATTATTTTTTTTTTCTAGGACACACACAGAACTATTATTGCCGGGGTCAAAGGTCATCATCTCGTCAAAACCCGTGTCATTCTGCAGCATGTGTCATTCCCTGGGAATTGTTTAATTAGCCCAATCAGCTGATGGCGGTCAAAGTACAAGTTTGTTCATACACACGCTTCAGCCTCGTGACAGATCATCAAATAAACGCAAGCCTTTAACACGGCATCTCAGTCAGCGAAGACGGGCAACATTCAACTCGCGATAAAACAGGTAAGTTTTCTAAAGTGGCAAGTTTTGAGCCATTAACAGCACTAGCAAACATTAAAATCAGTATTAACATGCAATTTGCTTCGACTGACGAACTTATGTGTTGACGCATGGCACGTAAATGAGAATAAAGTTATCAGCTGTTGTTTTATACAGAAGCCCTGATCGCGTTTTGTGAATATGTGAGGACATTGAACCAGCGTGTCCTGGCGTGACACACATACAGTATATATACACATTGATATAAATACGAGAGCGCGATGTCCCGTAAACCAGTAGAAAGGACAGCTGTGCCAGAGAAGAGGACATTATACGGGAACTTTACCTGGTAAGACATTTATATATGCTCTTTCAACCTTCGTTTCTCACGCCCCCAAAGGTCACATCTTAAATGCGAGCGAACCATTTTTTCGCTCGTATTTGTAACTTTTTAAATAAATATTTTCTACCGTTTCACTCGGAATTTTGAGTCTCCCGACGGTCGTCGCCAGTGCCAGTGGTGGCCGGGGATATCGTGTTCTTGGGATCTTCTGCAGTGCATTAAAAATCGCTGCGTTTTACAAATTAACACTTGTCAGGTCTCATTAAAGTACGCCACAAAAAATGTTTTTCAAAAAGAACCTTTTTTATCGCAGTTTAAGAGCAAAATCACGGACTTATTCACATCTGAAGATTAAAATGTGATGTGGTCGTGGTATATCCATGTGTAGTTCCTATTCTGCAGTGCCAAGGGAGCAAACTCAATCAAACAATAATGGAATTCCGAGTATTTTGAGGCTTTTTTGATGCAAAACTTATTATAGAATACGTAACTAATTTTAGACATAAGAGTGGAGAAAATTGCACTGCATCATTTTCAAACATCAGTACGTCATTCGGCAGGGGCACACAATGCCGATAGGAATTTTTTGTCAGGACATGGCGTTTTCCAATCTTTCGAGTTGTCTAAATTTGAACAGTGTGAACACATGGAGGAAGTCTGCGTACACATTTATCTTGTTTTCATCTTAACGACTTTGATGACATTTGCATGGCAAATCAGTCCTAGAATTCTGCGGACATTTTTGAACGTGTATTTTCACCAAATGGCGTATTTAGCTACTCAAATACACGCGTTGGGTTAGGGAGTGCTAACCAGCCTTACAGTGAGAGCAAATCCTTTGAACTTCGGTCGGTGCACTTCAATGTCAAAGGTCATGAGGTTCAACGTTTGCTACCATTGGTGCAAAGCTTACATGAAGCATTCGTACAGGTAGGTACTGGCTGGCTATCTCAGCGATTAAGCACCCATGTACGGTTAAGAGCCCCCCACACACACCTTGATTCCCAGGCTCGCCAAGTTAAGCACCTAAGCTAATGTCGATATTTCGATTGTTTACCGCAGTTCAAATGGCTGATTTTGACGTTATCACTAGTCTGAGTCAGTGAAACCTGTTTCCATCCTGTCTCACGGCACTTGAAAAAAGGCATAACTGACAGAAAGTACTCTCGGGGTTTCTCAAGTATGAAGAAATTTCAACAAAGCGATGTCTCTTAACATTGCTACGTTCAACAGGAAATACTGAAATGCTAAAAGTGACCAAAAAAGTGCAATGTCTCCTCGGAAAGCCTCAAATGGCTAAGCCGATCAGCGCCATCTTGTGGCTTGGGGACTAGGCTGCAGTGTCAGTGTTAGGGTTAAAGAAGAATGTCACCCAAAAAACAAACTATTTTGTATCAATTTAGATGGAGCAGTTCTAATCGATAACGGCACGTTCGGTTGCGATTCCTGACACCTGACGGCTGACGGAGGTGTTGAAATTATTCAATGACGTCATTGGTTTCACACGCAGTCTGTTCAGCAGTTCACAACACGGGTTACTGGTGTCAGCTTATCGCTTGAATTCATCGTTTAATACCAATAAACCATCAAACTTCGATGTAAAACCCTTAAAAATACACCGAGTTATTATAAAAACGTGTTGTTTTATTTTGCTGTTACGAATTTATTGGTATTTGGACACACCGTAGCCTACAAAATTCGGTAGGCCAATTTACCAAGGTCCGTAGCAGGAGTTTGGGCCTGTTCGGTGATAAATTCGAAGTATTCTTCCTTGAAATACAGACAGGAGAACCTAGATCTGTGTTGTTAGACTTGTGAGTTTTTGAGTTCCAAACGCTTGTTATCCCGGCCAGTGGCTCGGAACCCGATCAGGCCCGTCGCGGCCAGACTAACTCGTTATCCCGGCCAGTGGCTCGGAACCCAATCAGGCCCGTCGCAGCCGCCGGGACTGGCACGAACATAAACCAGCTTGAGTTGGAAACTAAACCTCCAGTCACGAAAAGACTAGTGACCCAAAGAAATAATGTGCACGTAATTATTTATGTGAATTAGCCACGAAACTGAAAATCTACTTACTTGTCGGGGGCCGCGAAGTCGGGTTCCCCTTCCACAAACCGTCGGGGCAAAGGTTGTACAATAACAATTATTTGAATAATGTATTTGTATTTATAAATAAGGATTCCCCTAACATGTGACCATAGCATATAAAATCGACTTATTGTTTCACAGCAGCTTTCTGTCAGCAAACACTGAATTAGCATGTGCTCACGCGGCCTCGGTGCCCGGACATCAAAATCCGGTAACGCAGTGGTTCATTCATTGTTGGCTTCTCAACATTTGTACTCACGAATACTGCAAAGGCATTACAAATTGTATCTAATGAGACAGACTTTTTTCAGTTTTATATAAGCATTGGTTAGGGTGAGAATATTTCATTTTGAAACAGAACGCAGAATAATAAACATGGCAACTCGCCCGGCGCCAATCCCGAGTTAGTCGAGAGCTCATCCGACGAAGACTTCAGGGATCAGATCGTTAGGTTTCACAGACTATCAGTTCGAACCGGAATACACTGATCAAGAAATACTAGAGAGGCGCCGTGAACATGCACAGGCAACGGAACGTATGAACAGTTCTTTGATAAGCCGGAATTCGTCAGAGAAATCAATGTCGACGAAATGCCGGCCTCAGACACGGAGACTGTTTCACGGCTTCATACTTGCTATTAACAGCGTACCTTTCGTTTTTCGCTACCGCGAGCCACTTCTTAAGCATTTCGGGCTCTCGAGGAAGTGGAAAAAACGATATACCCGCTTTCTTCGCAGCTTCGTAGTTCGGACAAGCGGGAACGATGCACCGCAATATAGCGGCATTCACTCCGCAGACGAACCACTGACGTCGCTGCGTCGTTTCTCACCTTCCTCACAGGTTAACGCGACACCTCTCCCCGGCGGGTGACAAGTCTTCATGTGATCTCCGCGATGTGCTTATGTGGATCAAGCCATAACGTCCAAAACATAATGAACTTTAATTCTTAAGTGACAAAAAATTATCAAGTTCCCTCATTCTATACAGTTCTCGGCAAACGGACGAGAGCCAGGAAAGAAAGCCAAATATGGTGTGACGCAATATACTATATACATTAAGTGAGCGCTACTGACCCGCGCTTTATGTTAAAAACAAGTTTTGATCTAAGAATCTTTATTCCGTTTAGAATTGATCATATCTGGCCTCAGAGAGACCTGGCACTTCAATTTGTTATTTTTTCAGACCAAGCTCAAACTAATAAAATTCGGGTCATGAGGTGTCGTAAAAATTTACGAACTTGTTCTAAAAAATAACGACTCAGTTCTTTCCAAGCCAAGAAGTCGCATTTATTTTGTATCAGGAACAATTTGCGATAAATTTCGTAACGGTCAGTAGTTTTCATGTGAATCGTTTAGTAAAAAAAGCACGTGTTTAATGCCGTTTTAAGTTTTGTGCCGGGTCACCTGATTTTGTCGAGCTTCGGACGCTTTAGGCATACCCAGCACTTGAGTGACCAGTGTGTCGTATATTGAGACTGCGATCTCTTGTGACTAATGGTTGGTCGAGTATAAATTACGGCTGGGCCTCTCAAACTCGGACCATAGTCCGAGTCCCAACTAGGGCACAGAGCGGTCCCCTTCATTATCGACTGTACATGTACTTATCGTTGATGTCGGGTCAATAACGGCATCATTTTTTATAAGCTCATTCTTTTAGGTAGTAGTTTGCATTAAATGCACAGCGCTGATACAAACCTTGTCCTGCAGACTGAACATTTGTCTACTTACTCCAGTCAGGATACTTACAATAATCCATTATTTACGGAATAACCGCAAAATAACAAACGACCGTGTTTTTTATTCTCTACAGCCTTTTTAAATGCGAACGTAACGACACCTATCAGGCTAGTCCACTCTCGTTGTTTTTCACCGCCAAGGAAGTCAATACAGTCAGGAACTTGCCTGTATAGGCTTGCTCGAAGCCAACTACGCGTTGGAGGTTGGAACGAGGCTAGGTACTCTTCTCACTGGTTCCCTGCGTGCCGCTAGGTGGTCAGTAGCCAGCACGCAGGTATCACTTAATTTTCCAAGGGAAATTTTTTTACACCGGCGTTTCAGATTGGCTAGTCGAATTCTCAAAAGGTAGCGCTTTACGCAAACAATCTGGCATCATAGATACTCCATAGTCTATGCTGGCATGACTGATGGACTGAAATGTAAATGAGATCTGTTGCTACATGTACATGTACAGACAAATCGGTGCTTAAAATTTATGTTCAGGAAATGTGAATCCTAGAAATTGGGGTTGTGCTTTTTCGTAATGCATCTTTCTACTGGCGATGACTTTTGTTTACGATACTGTCCTGTATTCAAACAGTATGAATAACACACCGGTTAAATCGGCCAGATATGTGTTTATTGTGCATGTACATGTACAGTATGTGCTTCAAGCACGCGGCTAAACATCACTGCAGAAACGAAATAGTTGCTGCGACGCCACTTGCATGACAAGATTAAAAATCGTTCACAGTCCGCCATTTTTTCACGGTGTTGTAAAGCTATCCAATGACTGCTGAGGTTACATCAACCAATGCTAAAGCGCGTGCCACTGCGTGATACCATGCTGGCTCAGTGAGGCACGTAGGGGACCAGCGAGGGGACGACTAGGCAACGTGCCGCCCCCTTTAATGTGTCACAGTGTAGCTTGTATTGCCAGAGCATTGCTAGGACTCTCTAGATCGTCCAATACACCCAGAGTAAAAAGAAATGTATTCGATGAAGCTTTAAAACACGTGCTATGCAGCCAGACAGATTGCGGTTCGGTTACTTTAATTTGCACTGTCGTTATTTTTGCACAACACGGCGTTCTGTAGATCGAGCAGCAGACTTTATCGCGAGAAAAGACAGATAACGCACATCTTCAAGAAATATCGCCATGTCTTTACAACGTGAGAAGCACGTCGATCCAGTCGAGCACAATCTTTACTCGCAAGTGTCTTGCGTCTACGGAACGCCCCAATGATTTCGGATATCGGAGTTTTCATTCTGTGTTAGTCAACGTAAACCGCACTGAAATGTCCCGTGCACCAAACATTCAAATTGCAACTGGTTCCCAAATTGTAGGCTACCAAAAGTCCCGGCTATATTAAGAAGGCCTCGTTCTCAATTCGTGAATTTTCTATGGCAGCCAGTATTGCCAATACGTGTTTTTTCAAATTATCAATCTGATGTTCTCCAAATATGGTCTTCCGTACTTTAATGCTCACGTTGTGTCAACGTTCTGTTGCAGTCAGTGAGTCACTACACGACAAAACGTTCATTGTGCACACCGCCCCTTCAAGGATACAAGTCAAAGTCCTTATAAATACTTTGTGTCATGACTAGCTTTGACATCGTTGGAAATTTTCGATCAGCTATCTGTACGCGTTTGCACCCCTATCTTGACCTCATCACCACACAAGGAATGACCCAAAAAAATTTCCTTAGTCAAATTAGCGGTGATGTCTGGGCTGTGAAGGAGCTGTTGATGAGACAATTTTTATTAATTATTTCTAGTCTGTGATGAGATTAGTTTATACATGAATAGTAGAAGCTTTGTTCAATGAGAGAATAAGACCAAACTTCAGACTTCAGTCTATAGTCGTTGTCGTGGAACAGGCTCTGGAGATCATTTCTTATGTGAGAAAGAACAAGTTGAGACGCAGCGTTAAGTCGCCTAATTCAAAGTTTGCTTCTATATGGAAAGTGGTTTCAAAGTCGCGTTAAATTTTTACGTGTTGTTAGGCAGCCGTGTTTCCAGAAGCGGATCCAGGATTTTGAGTTGGGCGGGGGGTCAGGGCAGAGTATTAGCCAGGATTTTTCCCGTCAGACATTCGCACCCCCGAACTGACAAATGTATCTGGGAGAATTTTAGGGGGGGGGGGCATGGCCCCCTCTAAATCCGCCACTGGTTTCGGATGGTTTTTTCTGTTTTCAGCTACCTCAGAACCCACGGTTCTGAATTGATCAATTGGCAATTCACACCCCATTCACCTGAAGCATTTTTATTTTCCAGGAATTTTCAGAATCAAGATCTCAATGGCGGGCAATAGTTACCCCGGGCAGACAGACAAACGGGTACGCGAACATTACATGACGTTGCCCCAACCTGAAAAAAAGGTCCAAGTAAAGTACATTTGGATTGACGGGACAGGAGAGGGCCTGCGTTGTAAGACAAGAACCCTCGACTTCGTACCAGACCATGCGAAAGGTAAGATAAAAGTGTAATCAATTTTTTGACTCGCGTTCAGAAAATCGATGACGTTGCGCCCGCATCTCGCGGACCTCGACTGGTCACTGGGTTGGCAGTATGGGAGTGGAGGACTATCCGACTGCTTACCTGTCAACCATGGTTGTCATAACCGTCGACAGCGGCTATTCTGCACATAGTCATCACACGTCTTTCCAAGCAGATCTCTTGTCGTCGATGTGAAGGAGGAGAATGACGTAATTGGCACACATCAAGATGTAGTCTACTGTTGTAATTCTGGACGTCGGGGGCACTGTTTTCATAGGTCTGTGGATTCCTCCAACATACGAGCAAGCATGATGTCGCTGAAGGTTTGAGGAGACAGTGTTGTGAAGGTGTCCTGTTACCGCGTTGTCCGAGCATACGCGTGCAGCGTAGTCCTCACCATCTGATGCAATCTTTGCGACGTTCGACACGTACATGTACAGGTGTAGAAGACAATGAGGCGCCATCTGTCACCCAGTAACCAGTCGAGTTCCGCGAGGCACGGGCTCAGCGTCATCAATTCTCTGAACGCGACTCAAAAAATTGATTATTAAACTTTTATCTGTATCCTCCACACTATCATGTTCTCTTCAACTCAAGTACTGACACAGATAAGGTAAATGCTTCTCAACTCTAGTCGTTAAACCACCCTGATGTATTCATGGGCTTCGCACCATAGGGGGCTGGGGGGGGGGGTATAGCCCCACTTTTTCAGTGCTCCGGCGCCCATGGCGGCCTATGGGCGGTGCACAACAGGGGGATGGGGGGGCTACAGCCCCCCACTTTTTTCAGTGATGGCGCCCATTGTATTGGCTTTGCTGGAATCAAATCTGAAACCAGAGTGACCCCTGTTTTTCCGACTTTCAGTAAAATAGGGGCAGGCAGTAGGTAGGGGCGGGGGTCAACAATTGGCCGGACTTCAAAACCACTTGCCCGGACTTCAAAACCAGCTGGCTGGACTGCAAAACCCAATAGCTGGTGTTCTAACTTGGTGGTCGGACCTCACAACGAGATGTCCGGTACCTCAAAACCAGATTGCCGGACTCAAAAAACGGGATAGCCGGTGCTCAAACACAATGGCCGAACAAATCGCCGATTTCAGTTGTACAAAACAATCGGGTACGAAAATTAGAAATGTTATTTGAATCTTTTGAGACTTTCAAAGTGAGTCTCTGAGGAAGTCTGGCCGTCGTGTTTGATTACTCGCCAACTGGTTATAGCACCCTCCATCGTGTTTGGTTCCAACCAACTATTTTTTGGGTGAGGCCACCGCGTTTTGAAGTCCGGACAACACGTTTGATCACCGGCCCTTTGGTTTTGCGCTCCAGCCGCCTCATATTGAAGTCCCACCCAATTGTTGATCCCCCTTGAGGTTGAAGTGATGTAATCGTTGACGCGGTAAACAGGTGCAATAATTGTTACTTTTGAAATTTAAGAGTTTCTTTGCCATTGCAGTTAATTTAGTGTAAAAAACAAACGTGGTGCTTTGTTCTTCCAGTATGAAATCACTCAAGCCTGTTGGAGATGTGAATTCAAATACTTTGTTTAGTCGAGTTGGACGAAAACCGATATGAAATCCGGTATCGTTATCATCAATAAGAACCGCTAGTCGGGTGTGAAGCTCTCGTAATGTGCACCTAGTGCCGAACAAGATGTCCTTTTGTATTTCTTGTTTATGAGCTTACAGACGTATATTTGATCACGTCAAGTCACTAATAAATTATTGGGAAAGCATTCAGTTACGTCAAACATGACCGAGCTGTTTATTACTTTTTGCTGGGCATTGCAAGCGTGTTTCCATGGCGTTTGGTGAAGACGTCGAATTATTCGGAAGCATTGCGACACTGCTAGGTCAACCGTAAATACGACAACATAAGCATGCAAAGGACTCTTCATTCATAACTGATGAACATATTCAGGTCCACATAAGTTGACCCAAAAATCACAACTGTGTTTCTCCCACCGCTGACGGAATTTTCTTGCGTCATAAGTCCTATGAGTAATTTCGGGCTCTAAATATCAACGATAAACTAATTTTTATACATTTACACAAGAGGTTTGACTCCCGTAAAACTGTCGATAAGCACATTTGTGATAACGTTCCTATCACATATGTCGTCGACTACATTTGTTGACGGAGCCTGCCTGCCGCAATATTAAGTCCATGACGACACCGAACAACGGGGAATTCCCGTATAGTCATTGTGAACCAAATGTGATACATGTATAAGACAATTTTTAGAGAACTGCACTGTATTCCAGAGATGGCGCTGCCATCCATTTGCTTAACTATGCAACGGGTAAGTAGCAGCACATCAAAACTGGATCTTCTAGGTCTGCGTCTGAATGTGAAACAAGTGTAAGGACAAAGTGTTTTATTAGTACTACAAAGTCAGCATTCTGGATGTACGCTTGAAAATCTCCATAGTATCCTGTTACCCTCTTTACATATGCACATTCATTCGAAGGTCTATTGAATTCCAAAGAATTTACACGAGTATGAAAACACCTTCCTCCGGAGAAATACTGAGACCGTTAAAGACGGTCCTTGAAGCGCACTTCAGGGCTATTATCTGGTTCGGACAACAAACCTGAATCAGAACTGATGTATCGTCAACCCTCTTGTTCATTTTGCTACGTGTGTATTCCAGGAATGCCAATCTATAAAGGCAGTGGATCCTTTGAGTAGTGATTCGGCTCATTTCAGAATGTCCGATTTGGAATTTTGACGGTTCCAGCACGGGTCAAGCGGAAGGTTCCAATTCTGATGTTCATCTCTACCCAGTGGCTCTTTTCGCGGATCCCTTCAGGAGAGGAAACAACAAACTGTTACTCTGTGACACGTATAAATACAACCACAAGCCAACAGGTAAGACGACTATGATCATGATGGCAACGATGAGGATGTTGGTGACAGACAACGGTGACAACAACAACCGTAAAAACAACAAAAACTACACCAGCAGCAATACATAGGAAGATCTGCCTAAGCGGGGGGGGGGGGGGAGNCACTAAATTGGACATCAGTTCCACTCGCCGGTCGTCGCCAAGATTATTTGATTTGGCATTGCTAGCTTTTTTAGCTGTTTTAACAGTATGTGACGTTACACCCGCAGTTATGGGTGTGGGGGTGGGAGTGGGGGCTTTCAGTCTCTGATGATGATGTTGGTTGGGGTTTTGGTGTTGGTGATGATGGTGGTGATCACATTGGTTTTGATATCGGAGGTTATCAAGAAGCCCATTAAAAATTTCGAGACCACTTTTATAGCCGAAAAAGAGTTATCTTCTTTGCCGCGAGAACGCGCGTTATTATCGCTTTATTAAGTGATGAGTAGTTTACAGATATAGCTCAGCGTCGAAGAGTACGTCACCACATGGACTTAATTCTCTTCCACAGAGACCAACTTCAGGAAAACGTGTTTGGAGGCAATGGAAAAGGCTAAAGACTCGCACCCGTGGTTTGGCATAGAACAGGAATACACACTACTTGACCACGACGGACATCCATTTGGATGGCCTAAGTGTGGATATCCGGCTCCACAGGGTGAGCGTTCAAAACTTGTGGTTATCGATATAGTTGAATGCAATTTTGAATTCTTTTTTACAGCTCAGGATCGGAATAGCTCTGAAAGCCAACGATGAATGGAGCTATGGAAGCGCAATTTCGAGTTTTCTTGGTGATACACATTCTTAAAGAGGCATGGGACGCGACAGCTCGTCAAAAATATCTTTTAAACAATCCCTGACGAAAGTACCATCTGGCAACGTCTAGTACAGAGGAATTCGCTTTTCCCTATGAGGAAATTTCAAGAAAAATCACAAAATTCGCGATTTTGAACTTTACGCGCGAAGGAAAAACTGTGGTTACCACAGAGTTTCCAATCTCCCTCTCATGCATGCGCGCACATTCAGTTGCTTGAAGTGGCTTAAGACCATATAAGGGAAATGTGGGACGTCTATGACTTGTCCCTGCCTACCAAATAAGGAGACGTGTTTTGCCTTGTGGGAGAAAAATCGACGAAGTGACAAACAGTTGACACATAGTTTTTTTCTTTTGAAATTTGAAACTAAAAGAAAATGCTTTGATATTAAAAATAATTACGAACAAACCCTAAAAATACCCGGTTAGCAGATTGAATTATTTTTCATTTGCAGAGAACCACTTTCAATATTGAAATTTGATCTGTTTATCGCGTTCCAAGCATCTTCAAGACGAGAAAGCTATCAGTGCAGATCATCGAATGCTGCTTCTACTTGGACAGATTCAGCAAATAAAAACGATTTAAAATCACCAACTTCATATCCAAAATACAAAAACAACCTCGGCTGTCATAATAGAACACCCGCAAACACTATCTCACGATATGTTAATTAGCTGATCTCGAGTTACGAGCATGTATTGGTCGAAACACACAACGTAAAATCGGGACAACCAAGCACAACACCAGTCATCCTCCATTGTGTTCTGTGTGAAAGTCCCCGGATGTTGCTCTTTGTTTTCCCGTGGCTTATGGTACAAAAATGAATGGCGAAGTTGTTTTTGTGGTGGTTGTGACAACTTAGAATTTGTCCGCGCTGTGGTTCTTTTCACTTTCCCGCTGGACATCGGAGAAGCGCGGTTATGGCGCATGTTTGTACAAGAAACTCGCGTGTTAGTAGGCATGATACACTGACATTGGATACGTTCATACGTCACACACAAGTCCGTGGAACTCAGAAACTTTCAGTTGAAGTCCGTTTTCTCGTTTTTGGAATATCGATTGAACGGGTTGTGATATGCCGTCTTGCAAAGGGAATTTTAAGGATGCGTACAATCTAGTCACTAATGTCAAAACAAGGTAAATGATGGTTTTGAGCACCACTTAAAAGTAGCGGCGCTTGGACAGGGGTTACGCTTTATCCACCACAGGTCAGAGGTCATTTGTACGTTTTTCATATGCGTGACGCCAGGTGAACTGCAGGTCATCGAAGATTAGCCGGTCGTCCTCAAAGAGCGATGCACTTCTTGATTTCGGCAGACCGAATTCCCCGTGTTTGACGTTGGCCGTTGAACTTTTGAGCGGGGCGACGGAGTCCACATCTAAAAATAACAAGTTAATATATGTATAACAACGGCAACGATAACAACGACCTCGTTAGTTCTAGAACAATAGCAGGTCTTATTAATAGAAGATACACTACAGTCCTGTAGGCCACCTTATAACTCTCACTGCGGTCTTTGCTGCATACTGCAAATTTCTCTTAAAATGGCAGACAAATGGTGCTTGTCCATGAATGTATGTCCAAACAAAAAGGCGAATTCCCATGAATTTATGCCCTAATGCTTGAATACGCAGGCTTATTCTGACTCTGAATCTTTCGATTTATACTCAAGTATGAAAGCCCACCACCTGAATTAGCTGAATTGAATTTCAATACCCATAGAAAATATAGTTGATCTTATCCACAAGTGAGGAATTATGCCCGTCAATGGCCGAGTTACGGCACTCTTCAAGTGAGTCGTTGGATTGATCATACTGATTTATCACAATTTATGCCACTCAACACACGGTATCTTGCGTAGTTCAAAACACTTGCGATGTGCTGCTGGAGATAAATTTTGCATTATACGCATGAACGTGAAAATATCAACGCACGGGAGATCTCATTTAATTGCTGGAATGTTCGGTGATAGTTTCGCTTTGATTTAAAGCCATGAATATTTGAGTTTTTAGCAAGCGGCACCTAATGACTTTCTGGAGAACTGTGTGAACAAGAATAATCAGGAAAAGAAACAATTTGTACATAAATTGTTTTAACGAAAACACCACGACCGATACACTTAAAACGAATGTGAACATAAAAACCATTCAAAATGTTACGCAATCGTTATTTTAAAGTGAAATAAACTGTGCCTTGTTTAATTAGGGTAACGTGAAATATAACCATATACTCATTTACATAAAAATAGTCTCGTAAAACGAGACTTTCGCGAGATAGTAATGGTAACTGATTCTCGGGTAGAGGACCTGGGGATGTTTGTAAATTTGTACTTCGTTTGCATATTCACAATTTCATGAGCCTATTCATGTTTAACAGGACCTTATTACTGTGGCGTGGGGTCCAACAAAGTGTTCGGTCGGGACATCGCCGAGGCACACTATCGTGCCTGTATGTACGCTGGAATCAACATTTCCGGGACGAACGCCGAGGTCATGCCGGCTCAGGTAAGTGTTGCTAATTTACAGGGCTCGAAGTCGAGAATTTTCTGTTTGACCATAATGTGTGGTTTTTAGCTGCCATAGTGACCAGAAATCTGGCGAAAAATTTTACTGTAGTAAATAGTTACGAGCCGACGAGTTCATTTTACTGCCTACGTGTGGCGTTAAGTTCAAAATGATTACAATTCATTCTGGTCACATAAAGGTTCAGTGCCCCGAGAGGCTGAGGTCGTTCTAGAATCGTTTAAGGCGTTTTTGAACCCGCATTTCGTCAAAAAAATAAATTCTGGCCATTTACCGGTTAGCTGATGTTGTCTTGTTCCTAAATCAAGTGAAAAGTGGCATGTGGGCTTAAAAAATCTGACAGCTCGTTATTGCTATGGTTAACGAATAAAATGACATGTCATGACAAGCCTTGTTGAGGAGCCTGGTCAATGGCCTACTGTCAAGACATCATTTCTGATTTGCCCAGAGACAAATTGAGACCCATTTCGTTGCCCTAAGTTACAAAGTAGTTATTTTGTGACTGAATGCCGATTAATGACCGGTTTAAACTCGACTTTACTGCAGTAAAAGCGCCAGTGGTGAAAATACTTATTTCCAAATGAAAGGAACACCTGGCGCTTAATTTGGTCTAATCTTAAAAAAACACCATTATTTTGAAGATCATTGCAAACCTACTGAGGATATCGTTTTTATGCGCCCACATATTTATATGTGGGTGCATATTGCCGTCATCTCTGTCTGGAGTGTGGGGGCTTCGGGGGGTCCGGCGTCCGCAGCTGTAGTTCTAAACCCCTTGTAGGATCTTATTGACATGAGAAAAAATCGCCTGGTCTCTAGATATAGCAGTACAGATCTCGGACAACTGTTATCTTTATAACTTAGAAAGCGTCAACTTACCGACACCCTCATTATCATTACTAGTAGTAATATTAAACATTAAAACTTAACACCCAGCCTAGTATTCTGTACACGCTATAAATGAATTTTTATGAAATACTTATAGACTTTTCGTTAAAATATACAAAAACAAAAACACAAAAAACAGCGTATGAGATGACATTGATTTTTTCTACTTCCAATATTTATGATTTTACAAAATAATAAATTGATGTGAAGGTAGTGTATGAATACAAAGCTTGTAGTGATTTTCTGTACAGGCTTTGGTGATTTAATACAAGCTTCCATTTTCATTCATGCACTTTCCAGAACGTCATGATATTTTCGTTATAGTGGATATAATAGCTTTACAACTATATCATATATTGAGAACTATTTCAGTTGCGCAATAATATGTCCCTGTGTAAGTTGGTTATGCAGACGTCACTGGTGTCATCTATTTAAATGAACACCGGTGCGTAGAACAAGACACAAGATAATGACAGACTTTAATAAAGCTGGCAACAGTCAAAAGAATCTGAGACATTATTAACCTAAATAAGCAATCTGTTTTATTCGTTATTTATAGTTTTTCATTTGAATGTGTAAACTAAAAATGGTCACTACATTGAATTTAACCAAAATCAACTAATTCTCCATTTTCGCACAGGTGTTAAAAGAAACACCCTGAACAAGCTTATTGTACACTTTAGATGCATCCCAAAATGAGGCAGAAGCTAACCAAGATGACCTTACAGCTTAGAAATACGCTGACGTCGCAATTTTATAAACTATTCTTTTGTCATGGTAGAGTGCAACCTCTAAATCCATTTGACAATTTAGGGTTTTTTCTTGGAACCATCATCATTGTGTTCGATCCCAGACTATGTTTTGGCTATACATGTTCAGTTAAACGTTCC
This sequence comes from Phoronis australis, assembly GCA_002633005.1. Lineage (NCBI taxonomy): Eukaryota > Metazoa > Phoronida > Phoronidae > Phoronis > Phoronis australis. The sequence goes on along the minus strand of NMRA01000424.1, from coordinate 58,296 downwards.
ACATATGCTTGGTTAACAACATTGAAGTGAACAAGTCAATTGAGTCACTTTTATGGCCGTAATTGTGTATTGCTTCAGTTCCTAACTCTTCCTTTTTGATTTACTTTTACGTTATCACAACAAAAGATTTCAGATATGTTTCTGTCAACTTGTTTTGTTTTCTGTCGAGTAACTTCTATGGCCCATCCAGCCTGAGTATCCATGTGATGTACAGCTCATTTTTGTATGATGATGTCGTAGACCAAGTACGTCACCCGACCAAGTTAACTTGGTTGGCGACCAAGTTAACTTGGTCGGGTGACCTACTTGGTCCACGACTTTGACACATTGCCCATTCGAAGAATCATTGCTTGCAAGCGACAGGATGACCATTGACATATGTTAGAGAAACAGTGGTAGTTGCTTTCTGTATATCAGGGCACAAGTAATTTAGATTCAATTAAGTGTCGCAGAATGAAAGCGTGGTCTTAACACGTTCTACCTATTCCCGTTTATATGACGTAAACACTTGAAGTGTACTGCACAATTGTATTTCTTGTACAACTATCTTGCTGTGCAGTCACTCTGGCATGTGTGTATGGTGTGTATGTACTCATTCTAGTAACACTACAAGTTACAGTGGACACTGCTGTTACTCATCACTCTGATCTTTGATTTCGAGTCACACATTGTGATTGCAGTCACTGTGTAACTCATTTAGCCATCTGTTGTTTTGATTAAGTTGTTTTGTTTTTCTACTCAAAACATTAAGGACATTTACTCAATTGATCAGTCTACCCGACATTTACTGTATTGATAATATTGTACTTGGTTTCTAGCCTAAGTCAGACGAATCAAATTTAAGCAGAAATTGACAGCTTAGTGCATTCACCTCACGGAAGCGAACAGAATTTTGTTGAGCTAGACTATTTGTTGCATAATGTTTAAGCATTTACACCTTAAAAAATTGCGTTTTTAAAGGAGAATGCCACCCGATTTAATTAGTCTTTTTACCGCCTTAATCCCTCTATGTCCACATCGCCTCGCATACGGTCGACCTTACCTTGCTGAGAGGTGTCGCGTTAATCTATGAGGAAGGTGAGAAACGACGCCGCGACGTGCGGTACATCGTTCCCGCTAGTGTCCGAACTATGCAGCTGCGAGGGAAGCGGGTACATCGTTTTTTCGACTTCCTCGAGAGTCCGAAATGCTTAGGAAGGGGCTCGCTTTAGTGAAGAATGAAAAGTACGCTGTTAATAGCATGTATGAGGCCGTGAAGCATCTTCGTGTCTGTGGCCGGCAGTAGTCGACAGTGAGTCTGACGAATGCCTGCTTACCAAAGAACTATCCATACGTTCCGTTGCCTGTGCATGTTCACGGCTCCTCTCTAGTATTTCTTGATCACTGTATTTCGGTTCGAAATGATAGCCTGTGAAACTTTACGATACACCTGCGAAGTCTTTGTCGGATGAGTTCTCGTCTAGAAGTCGGGATTCTGTTGACGTTCTGCGTTGTTTCAAAATGAAATATTCTCGCCCTAACCAATGCTTGTATAAAACTGAAACAAAGTCTGTCTCATTAGATACAATTTGTAATGCCTTTGGGGTATTCGTGAGTGTAAACGTTTTGAGAAGACAGCAATGAGTAAGCCGCTGCGTTACCGTCTTCAGATGTCCAAACGCCAATAAATCCGTAACAGCGAAATAAAACAACACATTTTTATAAGAACTCGGTGTATTTTTAAGGGTTGTACATCGAAGTTTGATGATTTATTGGTGTTAAACGATGAATTCAAGCGATAAGCTGACACCAGTAACCCGTGTTGTGAACTGCTGAACAAACTGCGTGTGAAACCAATGACGTCATTGGATAATTTCAACATCTCCGTCTGCCGTCAGGTAGCACAACCGAATGTGCCGTTATCGAGTAGAACTACTCGATCTAAATTGATACAAAATAGGTTGGTTTTTGGGTGGCATGCTCCTTTAACTGTGTGTGGTTGGAAATGTTCTTATAACTGCAGCAACATCTAGTGAATAAATGTGCTTATTTTAGAAAGTAAGTGAAGATTCAAAAATAATTCCAATATTCATTTGGCCAGAGACCAATGACATTTTCAGTTAAAAATTGCGTCTACTCAACATCCATTGACTGTGCTAAAATACATATATATGTGCATCCAACAGTGTGTGTACATCGTTCCTATTCTACAATTTGTCATGTTCTGTTCTACACCACTATACTTATTAAATAATTGAAATACAACTACCGTTCTTCTGCATCCATGTTATTTTTATCATTGTTTGCAATTAATTCTGATGAATGTTAAATTTTTACAAACAGCTCCTGAAACTGTGGTTCAAATTGTGTCTCAATATTTGCTCGCCTCTATTTCTTGTATAAACTAGTTTTGAAGAAACGGAGATTGTTTATTTTATACAAGCTTACACCTGTAGTTGTTAGAACTACAAGCGGTATTTGATTTTACTGTCATTTCTTGGACTTTCCTGAGTCCTAATTTAATCTGTAGATTTTGAAATTTTTCAATTGACGTTGCGCAATGCTTTGTTTAACACTTGTATATGTTAAAACTGGTATATCGTGTTTCAGTTGTCTTACTGGTTCATGAATATAATCCTCGGTGTTCGCATTTACCCCAGAAACCTTGGTTCCTTTTGGGTTGTATCCCCTAAATTGTTAATTAAACTGATGGAGCTGGTCAAAAGTAGTTCCATCCATTCATATGTGGTTTTGGAGTAAGGGTCTGATGTGTCTGTCAGCAATTAGCCTGGTGCTTATTGTAGTTAGATATTGTTTATGACTGATAAGAGTCTCAAAATTTTTAGACCAGGCGAACAATAGTCATGGAAATTAGGCAGGTGTGATCCTATGGCGTTGACGACAGAGGGCGACGAGTTTCGGACCTACCCGAATACCGCGGTGCCCCCTAGTGACAATTTTAGTTTTTAGGTTTGCCTCTGTATCTTCAAAGGTCCTGAACAGATTTTCATGAAATTCGTGGGCACATACATGTAAGCATCTACGGAGGTGACGCTATCCTTCCGTTTTTGTATACATGTAGATTCAAGGCATTTTGGGCCATCTAGTGGCCATTTTTCTATTTTCGTGTCCGCATCTCTGTCAACCAAACCACTCTAAGGATGATTGTGAAAATTGGCATGTATGTTCTATCGAGGTCGTGGGTTCAAGTCCCACCAGGTCACACTGCTAAACCCTTGAGCCAGGTTTCTAGCTCCTCAGCTCGGTTTTAACCATATATCAATAAAGCATAAACATATTTCCAGGTGATCAGTGCAATCATGGGCCCACATGTGAGGCCTGCGCACGTCTGCTACAACGTGTATCAGACCGCCTGCAATTATTTTTTTATATGAAGAGACTTTCCAAAGACTTCAATTACTATGGCGCCTCCTAGTGGGAGTTTTGTTTTTCTGTACCCATACCTGTATCTCTTTAGCCGTCTGCAGGATCTTTATTACGATGAGCATGTGTGTTTATACGAACACTGTGCCGCCTAGTGGCAATTTTATTTTTTTCCGTTTTCCTCTGTTTCTCTGAAGTTCCTTGACGAATTTTCGTGAAATTTGGTAAACAGCTTTCTGTTAAAAAACAATGACATTTGCAGGTTTTCAGATGGATTCGACGTACTTTACGCCATCAGCTACTGACCATTTATACTGTTTTGTAGTCTGTTTTTGACGTCCTCCCTCTGTCAACCAAACCACTCTTAAGACGATTGTGAAAATTGGCTTACACGTTCTTAGTGTGAGGGGGACGGTTGACGAATGATTTTCCGAATTCAACTACTGTCAGCGCCTGCAAGTGGCAGTTTTTTTTGCTCCGATAGCTGTTTGTGCTAAACCTATTGCAGGATCTTTATTAAATTTAGCAAGTGTATTTATATGTAGATGACAACGGAAGACGACAACTTTCAGACGGATCCGAGGAGCGCTGTGCCCCCTAGTGGCAATTTCATTTTTTCATTTTTCCTCCGTTTCGCTAAAGTTCCTTAACGTAAATAGCTTTCTGATGTCGCAACCCGACACATTCAGGCTGTAAAAGGCCGAAATGAAACGTGTGTGCATGTGCGAGTACAAGACTACAGACGTTTTTTGTGAACGGTCTGTTTTGGAACGAAAACATCGACGATGTAGTTCTAAAGTTTGTTAACAAGTATATCCTACATGACGTAGGTCCATTTTGTCGTTTCAGTGGGAGTTCCAGGTAGGACCATGTGAGGGAATAGAGATGGGTGATCACCTGTGGATGGCTCGCTTCATCCTTCATAGAGTGGCCGAGGACTTCGGTGTCGTAGTCAGCTTCGACCCTAAGCCGGTAGACGGCGATTGGAATGGCTCCGGATCACACACCAACTACAGTACTCAGGCAATGAGGGCTGAGAACGGAATAGTGTAAGTCTTCGAGACAACCTGTGTGTGGGAAGAAAATCCTGTCGTCCTCCAGTGATCTTTCCGCGCGGGATAGCGCGTGATGTTGTCCATGCAACGATAGTGGGGAATGGTCCTTTTACTCCGTGTGCACAGGCCAACCATGAAAGAGAAACACCGATCTACTCTGGATTGCAGACTCATAATACATAGGCGGATTTAGGGGGGAGGGGGGGGGTCAGGGGGCCCTGCCCCTCCCTGGCTGCCGCAAAAAATAAAATAGCAAGAGCGTAGGGAAATGTTGAGTTTATTTATTAACCCCGGTAATTAAAATTATACGCTGAAACAAGATTTAAATGTGTACAGTTTTAGTGTTTGGGGGAACTATGGCTAATTAAGTGTAGGCTCTCCCGCGATATCCCAGGCAACCGGCAGTGGCGCTGGGCACTACGAATCCGTTTCCGTCGTCTGCTCCACTGTGCAATGAAGAAAATTACTTCATTTTTTAAAGAAAATGGAATCTGAGTGATGATGAAAAAACAGAAGCTGCTGGTAAGATGTGAATTTTAATCGAAGCCTGAGTGAATCACTCAGAAACTCACAATTCTCTCTTTGTCAAACCTTAACTTAAGACGATTTCCAAAGCAAACGGGTAATTTTTGCCAACACAAAAAACGGATTTGGTCTTTTGGGCAATTGAAGACTATTTTAAATACAACAAATTTGTAACGAACTGATTGCACAAAATATAAAACATGTAATAAGCATTACAAAAAGAAGGAGGTTTCGCGCGCAAACGCTGTGGACCATAAACAAGTAGGTTTCTTAGCAACAAATTATGGGTTAAATCGTGGTGGTGCAGTGGTAAAGCACGCACGCTCTATCCGCCAGGTCGTGAGATCAAGTCTGGGGTATTTGCAGTTTTTCCTGTTTGACACTTTCTCCGTTTTTATGTTTTGCCTTTTTCTTGGATAATACTTCGAGAATCAAGGAAAATGCTTGATTTTTAGAGGAAAGAACAGAAAAATTACCCGCCCCCCTCCCGACCTCCCCCCATTCGGTGCTATGCGCACCTACAATCGTGCTTTGAGCAAATGTTTACAGACAAAATGTTGCCCCCCTTGTGATATCCTAGATCCGCCATTGTAATACGGCGCACTCAGGTCGTAATGAGATTGCGGTTAATTTCGATTGCCCAAATGTGTGATAGGGCAAATTATTGTAATTCATCAGTATTAACTATTTTGCCATGGCGATGAAAACTGTCTTTTGTACGACCTAGTCGAGCAATTGCGTCCACACTAGAGTGTCTGTCTTCATAATTCCGATTTCCTTTCACTCCGTGCTCTCGAACTTTCAATCGCACGCCCCTGACATACAGGTTCTTACTCAACTTCGTCCTACTCTCATATAGCACTGTCCGGCTACCGTGAGTTCGTGGACTGACTGTATCTGCCGAAAGCCGACTGCTATTTCACCGCGGGGGCCCTCTCTCGGCATACTTCTTGATCGCCGAAACGCCGGTCCCCGAGCGATATCATTACGTCACAGCTGATGACACAGCCCAGCCTCCCGTTCAGTAACGCTAGGACCTCGCTAAAAAGCAAGACTTCGCGAGATTACGTGATATATTGCCATGCATTTTAAATGAGAACACTTGACTTTGACTAGGTTTTGGCTAGGTCCTAGCGTAGGTCCTAGCGTAGGTCCTAGCGTCTACTGAACGCACGCCAGTTGTCTTAATTGTTGTCCATAAGCCAGTTTTTTAGCTTAGAATATCCGTCTCCGAAGGTGCCTGTGCGTAGTCGTGTGTCTTCCCAAGTTTAATATCGTTGCCTTTTCATTAGGCAATCGTCTGCTGGCAGATGCGAGTTATATTGTTGTACTGTTTTTGCAAGCTTTTTAAAATTCCCTTACGCTTCAGTGGCGGATCTAGGATAGGGCCTACCCTAAGGGGGCCCCAACACTTTGTCTTGGGCAACCGCGCAAAGCACGACTGCATGCGCGCACACATCCTGAAATGAAGGAGGGCTTGGACTCCTGAGAATGCGGATCTCCTTGCTGAAATGCAACCGCACGACTAAAAACTAAAAAAAAAAACGGGGAGACGCTTCCTACACCTTGTTACCAGGGTTAATTAGTGAACTCAATATTTCCTCACGCGCTTGCGGTCATTTTTTGCTGGTCCCCTGAATCCGCCGCTTGTACGTAGAAGATTGGTCCAGCTCTACGACATTTTGCCTGTTGTATAGACCTAAATGCGACTTCAACACAGGCGCAGGCGGCTGTCGTTTGCATTCCCGTTTTGTAGGCTTACGTGCAAGTTCACAGTCGCTATAATTATGTACGCTCGTGAATTATTTGACACAGGTATAAATTCGCCTGGTCGTAAGTGTCATACGATTCAGTCATGTTAAGCGTTTTCTATCTTTGAAAACGATTTTAAATGATTTTATCACAAAATTTTCAGGGAAATCGAAGCAGCGATTGAGAAGTTGACTAAGCAACACGTTAAGCACATCAAGGCGTACGACCCCAAAGAGGGACGAGACAACGAGCGCCGCTTGACGGGCCGCCACGAAACCTCCAGCATCCATGACTTCTCTGCTGGAGTGGCTAATCGCGGCGCAAGCATTCGCATTCCAAGACACGTGAGTGATGAAATTTACATTCTAACGGCACGTGATGGTATTGTTTGATAGCACTTTCAGTCATGATCATTTGGGCCACGGTTATTGTTCCCAATTCACTTGATAACATGACATTAGATTACAGAGATAATGTCAATGTCTGATGATGTGTAAACAGGCTTGGTATCTCTAGTACTTACACCCACACTGATACTGTACGTCGTGTTCATTTTTACAGGTTGCCGAACAGAAAAGGGGCTATTTCGAGGACCGTCGGCCTTCGTCCAACTGCGACCCCTATAGGGTGACAGAAGTTTTAGTGACAACAACATTGTTGGATTAGCAGATTTTCGAAGAAACTCTGTGGTTTTTGTGTGGCCTACTTTTTGTGTGGCCTACCTTTCTGTCATCAAATGATAAATTAACTGCCAGGATTATTTTGTGATATGTCTTGTGTACTAATTAAACGGTAAGAGGTTATGCATTCTAAGCATTTTTCGTAATTCTATACTGACAAGTCAACTCCTGTATACTTGCAGCTGAATCTTTCTTAATTATTTAGAAACATCTTTTAAGGCACAGGTAGATTTCCCTCTCTATGCTATAGCAAGCAAGGTGACAACGTTAAACAGTTGCGACCTACATCTATAGGTTTACACGGTGATCATGCATCGTTCAATTTTCTCAATCCGGTAGGTAGGTAGGTCTGTCTTTTGTCCATTTGCTACTTGGTAGAAATTCTGAATCAACTCAGGCATTAGCTCTTTATTTTCCTTATTTTGTTGTTGCCCGTAATACTGTAAGTCTATGAGTCTGTCGTAATGCTGGTCAGTATCGTAAGCTGTGTCAAGCACAGACTGACGACTGAAGGACAAGATCAGCCTGGCTGTACGCGGCGCAGCCTAACCTTCTTAGGAATACTGGGTAATAATGATGAACCAGCGTTCGTAACCTGACGTTTGTACATACTCACTTTTTAACTAGAAATTTGCTAACGCCATTGCTCCCAGTGCATCTACCAGTCTAGCGAATTTAAGGGGGGCCAAGCCCCCCTAAAAATTTCCCAGGTATCATCTGACAATTCAGGGATGCGAATGCCTGACGCGCGAAATCCTGGCTAATACTCATCCCTGCCCCCACCAACTCAAGTTCATGGATCCGCCCCTGTCTACATTTTTCATTTTTCACCGTTTCGGAATCAAAGTTTTAGTCGAAGAACACGTGGGTCCCTCGAGCACGCGACCTCCATTGTACGTCCTGTCCTTATGCCTGCGAATTGATAATGGGGAAAACGACCTTTTATCACTGCATTTACAATATTTAATATTTAACGAAGTTGCTTGAAAATAGAAAAAAATCTGATTTTAAGTCATGCATTTCTTCATTCTCTGCCCATACCCGGTACATTTTACTTGAAGATCGCACGTTTTTCGTTGTCGCGAGTACTTTATTGAGCGCACTATTTTGTCGATAGATAAAATTGGTGTTGCACACCCGGCAGCCGTTACTGCGCGAATGGTGCGTCCCATGAAACTATGGTCGGAGTTGACCGTTACCGACTGTTTGTGTTAAGTTATGGTGCGTGTGTTTGTTTATCTATTTTGTTATGCAAGTAGACGTGGATTTTTGAACCGAATGTCGTACGTCTACCGACAAGCTTTTAAGAACTGCTTTGAAAAAAACACGTGTGAACACTTAATTATTAACCATTCACGGAACTTTACTTTATTTGGAGCATTTCATAGTCAGATGTTACATCGCGTGCTTATTTCTCACGATACAACATTGTTACGTAATTAGGCACGTGGTCATATTTGTCATTTGATATCGTCCAATGAATAATAAAGGTGAACATTCGCTACATTTGTTTTATTCCTCCGCCTCAAGACGTCGAATTCCTCAGACAAGTTTCATGATGGGACACAAAAGACACCCATCTGTGCCGGCGTAAAAACGCTGGTTTAAATTTCTTTTAAATAAAAGATTATTTAACAGAGCCTTAAGTTGTCCAACGAGTTGTGTAACTAGTGTAAACGAAATACTATCTCGTTCCCACACCTAGGTATCTCGTTCCCTAAAGGTAATTATTTCATGTCACTTCGGGAGCTCGGCATTACTTCAGGTATGGGTGCATTGACCAAATAATTATTCGTATTTCCAGTAAAAAAATATCTCGTTGTTAGGAAACTTATGTGCAGGGGATGGTAACGGGAAGAGCGATCATTATATTTCTTGTAGCCAAGGAGACCTGTTGATTAAGAAGATGAAATCGCATTCTCAGTAAAAGGACACGAAGTTCAGCCTGCAAGGACCAAGGGATCATCGGAGGATTTATTGAATAACGGGCCCGTATGTTAGCATTCAAATGCAAGGTCATACGAACCAGGCACCACTGACGAGGAATGCTGAAGAAGTTGAACAACCAACAATAAGTGAAAAGAAAACGTACAGCAAAATGAGAGAAAATGTTGGTATTATGCTACAGAACACCGGGGTTTTGACATTCTATTCATGTTAGAGACTGACATAAAAGGGAACAGAGCCCAGCACAGCAATGGTCCCAAAACAACGAAGGCTGCCCTGTAAGATAAGTTTATAGACAACAGATCTATTCTAATAATACTACAAAATTCACTTCAGCTTCATAAAACTCCAGAGTTGAAGTTGCTCTCAACACTAAGGCCAGTATAGCCGAGTCCATTTCACACAATAGCACAGAGGCCACGAACTTTCAACAACTTATCAGCAGAGTTGACTAGTTGAGATATACAATAATAACATAAAGTTTTCTACCTCAAGGTGACGAAGTATTCCACCCAGAACAATACAGTTCTAGGGAGTAATTCACAAATCATCCACTGCATGTACAGTCAATGCCAAACTTATTAGACAAAACAACCCGGAATACCTGTCATGATGAATACCTGTCATGGCGAACACCTGTCATGACGAATACCTGTCATGATGGCTGAGCTCAAGTGCTATTTCCCATCACGACTGTTGCCGAGTGCAAGTGAAAAAAGGCATCAGAGCAGACATGAATCAGTAATTTTGTCAAATTACTTGAGTACATTTGACTACAAACAGTAAGGATAACCAGCGCAAAAATATGAGACTTAAAATGAGGTGGACATGAGAAAACTCAAGTCATGTTACATAAACCACCAACACCCTATAAACTGCCCGGCAAAAACAGACAGTGATTAACCCATGGACATAAAACATCCCAACAACAAAGAGGCAAATCACAAATAAAGTTTTCAATTAAGTCACCGAAATTTCTTCTCACACAAAATCAGCGACATTTTGAAGCAACTACACAACATATTGTTATTCTCGCCTTTCTCTACTGGGTTTCCGTGGCACCTTCCACGAAGACATAACTTCCATGAAGTCATAACTTCCACGAAGCCCGACTACGTTCGACTAAATCCATCCACTTATTTGAAAACTGCCAGTGACCATAAACTCATCATTTCCTCCCAATATGGGAACTCATTTTGGCAAACCAATCTCTTGAAAAATATAGATTTCCAGGTATCCAAGACCAACATGAATCTGTCCCATAATAGCATCTATTAGCAAAAACACTGAAGGTGGAACAACCGGAGTTCCGTCAATAGATAAGACACGTTTGATACACATTTTGACATAACATAGCCCCAGACAAAAATATCTGCATTATTAAATTCCCTTAACTAGTAGGTGACACCTGAAGTACTTCCTTGACATAGTGATAAATACTCCAATACATTGGCTAGCCATTCACAACAACTATTAGTCTTTCTCTAATACTGTCGTCGTGACGATTGCCTCGGTTACTTTGTAGGGATCGCAGTTGGATGCTGGACGTCGATCTTCCAGATAGCCCTGACCTTTCTCACCCACCTGCAATGAGAATATTGACATGTTTGGGAAACTAAATTACACAAATATGAACCGTTCTGGAGTAGAACATCAGGTTACGTTAGGACCAGGAGACAGAGACAAGTGTTCCCTGTAAGCAGCACTGCACTTCACAGGTCCATATAATGAAATATCCCTTTACAGGTCCATATAATGCAGTATCCCAACCCAATCGTTTCACTTCTGATTTCACCATTTCTTAATAGATTTCTCTCCCGTGATTACTACATCATCAGCTCACTTGGTTTATGCAGCCATTGTTTTACGATCTCTTTAGCCTGTAATGGGTCAGTTCGTTAACGAATAGCGACATGTGTTGACTGGCTGGCTTGAATGAAGTGATATTGCCAAGCCAGGCAACATCAAGAAAAACGGGTGGAATTTCATTCAAAAACCAACACTGAGCAAAGGACCACTCAATGGCTTTTGGAAATAGTGTTAGAGTGAAGCAAGCGACTCACATCGCGTGGGATCCGAATGCTAGCACCGCGATTGGCCACCCCTGCTGAGAAGTCATGGATGCTGGAGGTTTCGTGGCGTCCCGTCAGGCGTCGCTCATTGTCTCGTCCCTGCTTCGGGTCATATGCCTTGATATGCCGGATATGGTGTTTGCCCAACTTTTCGATGGCCTCTTCAATGTATCTGCGAAGACACAAAGGTACAGCTTTTGAATATCAACAGTCATTTACAAGCAATGTCACTTGCAAGCCTGCGTGGTCATGGTCACTTCACAACCTTCATTGCAATTCAAAATACGACACGGACTAGTGCATTATGAGCACCTCAGTTCATGAAATTTCTAATGGGATCACACGCGCAACTCGCCGTTTTATCATCACCTCATTCAGGTAAAATCAGACATGTGGTCGACATTACACACAAACTATACAGCAATGTTGATGAATGCATAGCGTTTTATGGCTAACAAAGGAACTTTAGGCAGCACAATAAGGTAAATGCCCAAAGACACACATTGACCACTCAAAGTTGTAGCCTGTCCATGTCAGACAATTAAAAGCTACTGTCTGTTTATAAAATGAAATGGTGTTGAGCTGCTGTGAAGTACCATTTCATCCAACCAACAAGATACAATGAATTCCAAGAAACTTGTCATCCTAACAACAGAGGGCCTTGCACCATACGTATGTCATCAGTTCAGAGACATGATATGCGGACATAAGTTAACATACTTTAGACATAAAATAGCATTCTATCGCCCTGCCAGCACGACACAGCATTATTTCCACCAGCACTATACATTATCATTCTACTGACAAGATATATGTCATCAACCCAACCACATGACACAGTATCATTACACTGATACGATATCACGCCAATGGCATGACACAGAATCATTCCACTGATATGTCACAGCGCCACCAGTGGAGACAAGTGATAATGTATGAAGGCAGAACAGCAAGACATACTTACTTGATGCCCCCTTCTTGCCTCATGGCTAAGGTACTGTAGTTGGTATGAGCGCCAGCGCCGTTCCAGTCGCCAGTCATAGGCTTCGGGTCAAGACTGACAATGACCCCAAAGTCCTCGGCGACACGGTGCAAAATGTACCTGGCCACCCACAACTGGTCGCCCATTTCGATTCCTTCGCATGGCCCCACTTGGAACTCCCACTGGAAATATAAGAATACTCCCGGTGAGGCCTGGGTTCTCACGCCATTTCTTTTCTGCCAGTCGCCAGCAGCTTTCCCATAGCCTGCGCTGACAGGAAAGCGGACAAGATACTTTGGCACATATTTCAGACAATTTCTTAAAATTTGCGATCTATTCAATAGCCTACTGTTCCAATGTAGGATTTCAATTTGCAACAAATTCAAATAAAAAAGCAAAAAAAGAACAGAATACAAGGCACGCCGTACCCTAGTGGTTCACATTGTCGAAGGGTGGAAAAACTACTAAACAGTAAAATTATCAGTAGTGTGAGTGAGCCTGAATACGCCATGCTGCGGCTTTCAAAGTCAACTCAGATCTTTGACACTGACCTGTCCCACATTTCATTGAATAATTAATTCTTTCCACATAGGATCACTGTGAAAAAGACTGCAACAGTTTAAACTGCAAACCACAGCACTGCAGCAGCAGCGCGGGGTTCTCTTCATTCAACTTATGTCAGGAAGAACCTTTTACCTGCGCAGGCATGACCTCGGCATTGGTTCCTGAAATTTTGATTCCCGCATACATGCAGGCCCGGTAGTGCGCCTCAACGATATCTCGACCAAACACTTTGTTGGATCCCACGCCACAATAATACGGTCCTGAATAGAGACAAAGCAAAATCTTACCTCACAATACACACTAACCACAGAACAAGACTTGAACACTGTTTACGTGCTGTGACAGCTAATCCTGTGAACAGCAAAAATGGTCACCAATACCTATTGTGGAGTCAAACTACCGCTTATAGCATGCCAAGGTTACCGAGGTTCTCGTTAATTTCCCTCCACTCTCGTCATTAAGGAAGACTACTCTGGCGATGAATTTGGCTTCTGCCGTCACGATAGGGAATTCCATGTCATTTTGTCTAATAATTTTGTCTAGTAATGTAATAGTAACAACTAATACCGCAACGGGAAATTTAGTGTAACAGAGAAATGAATGTAGGCTCATACGAAACGAATAGGTGTGACAAGCGAAGAACATTGTCAGTAAGAACACCTGAACAATTTCTTGAGGAAGGATAAGCACATCCTCTCTAACTGATATTTCGTAACTCAAATTCTGATTAACAATTGGTCCAGTGAATGGTTAGCGCAAACATACTAACACCTGACATATGAACTGAGCCAATGCAACAGTAAGTTGAATCCAGTCCAACAGAATGTTCAGCACCCCAAATTATCAATTTTCCAAAGCACCACTTAATTGGGACAAGATACCAGAAAAAAATGGTGGATCACGAGAGGAGACTTGTGTTCTTATGTGCCTAACATAATTACCCTGAGGTCCAGGGAAGCCACACTTGGGCCAGCCAAATGGGTGCTTGTCATAGTCCAAAAGGGTATACTCTTGTTCGATACCAAACCACGGGTGGGCGTCCCTAGCTTCGGTCATCACTTTTTCACATGACTGTCTAAAGTTGGTTTCTGTTAGAGAGAAAGACGGGAATATCATCGAGGGAAAGTGGACACATGAGCAATCCTAAAATCCACAAAGAGGCAATGTTCAAGCAGCATCTACGACTTACGTCACTGGATGAGCATAGTCACAACTCAACACATCGACTTAACTAAAAAAAGCATTATCAAAGCTTGAGCAAGATTACAGCATCTTGAGCAAAACGAATGTACACAAGTCTATTGCAAATGAACACGGTGTTGTAAAAATTGATAATGTATAGCTCGCCAATCAAGACTATAGATGCCTCAGGAGAAAAAGTATTTGACTAACATTTTGTGAGGTACACCTTTTTAGAGCAACCTTTCGTAGGAAACTTATTGTGAACAAGTAGGAGTGGGATGACCCATACACTTATCGTGTGCAACCTGAAAGTTGCACCCAGCATGAAGTGCCTGCAGACCCACCTGTTGGTTCCTTGTTGTACTTTAAAGTCTGACAGAGCACCAGTTTGTTGTCACCCCTCCTGAAGGGGTCATTGTACATGGCCACAGGGCGCAGGTAGACATCCGAGTTAGATCCCTCAGCCTGGCCCGTGCTAGACCCGTCAAAGTTCCATTCGGGAAGTTCTGCAATGAAGAAACATTGATACTTACAAATGGAGAGGGATCACGGAGTTATTATTATTAAAGTGTGACACTTAAATGCAATACCAAACAACTTTCTACAAATCCCAACGATTTGGGCAACACTAACAACATGAATTCCTGTTTTAGGAGTTGCTGATAGTAGATTTTTTTGATGATATAATGCACGTATGGGAAAAATGGAAATAAGGACCGAGATTAATCCAAACCTCCCTTTAGATACCTCTCATCGCGCCAAAAGCTACATACTACCACATTACGGGACGAGCTAAAACCTTGTGCAGGACAAAGAAGAAGAAATACGTCTGCAGATTTATCCAAAACTATGGAGGACTGGTTGTTTATACCCAGGGCTTGGACTGACCAAGAACGATAGGTTCTTCAGGTTACGCATCCTTTCACAAAGAAATAGGCTTGTATGATGCATATTTTTTGTGCTGTAAAATTTAACTGAAACAACGGTTTTGCATGAATAAGGTCAAAATAATGATAAAAACGAGATAAAGAAAGAGGACAGTAGGAATCAGATAAAATGAAATTGAATCCAAATAAGAGGAAATCCTTGTAAATGAGGAAAATTCCAAACCCTGAATAACGCTGATGCAGTAATTGCCCTTCGTGAACAGAGATCAGAATACACCCCTGTATTCCAACAAACCCGACTGATCTAAACAGAGAGTGACTAATTTTCACAAGGTTAACATGGAAACAGAGGAAAAAATCACAAAATGCTCACAACACAACATAAGCACAGGACAACTGACCCCTCATCGTAACCTCAACAATAGTTCAAGATGAAGCCCAGAGAGGCAACTACCCGACTCCAGGGCCTAATATTGCATTGTGTTTTTAGTTGTAGTATGCAAAGGACACCAATTAAACTACAGTGCTCGACATTAAAAATAAATCCCAAGTCGCATTTGACGAAATGGCAAAAATCCCTGGTCACCAAATGAAATCTGAGAAGGCAAAATTGAAAACGATATCACCGGCTGAGGCTCACTATCCGGCATTAATTTTCGTCCACCAAAAAAGTCGCACTCCTACAAAGGCACCCATGTTCCTTCTTCTCCTTAAATTTTAGGAATGGATGTACATACAATCAGTCTCCAACCCAGTTATTCCTCCCAGCGACGACACAGGCTACACAACACGTACACGATTGACGGTTTCACCAAAATACTCTACATCCTCCGCATATACAGAAGTAGCAGCAATAAACAGGTCCAACACAGAATGAACAGCTGGGGCGATGTCAACGGCAACTACACGGGCTCAATTTCATGGTTAACTTTTTAATCACCTTTTCCAGTAGCGAAATCCGCCACATTATTCAGCCAATTTCAAGTGTCCAACTCACCTTCCACCGATTTTGGCACACTTTCCCAAGTCCTTGACTTTGACCTTAGCCCCTCGCCAGTGCCATCGATCCAGATATAGAGTAACTGGACACACGTTTTTGGCTGTGGTAACGTGAGGTAATGTTCCAAGACTCGCTTGTCGGTTTGTCCGGGGAAGTTTGCTCCCGCCATTGATATTGTGACAGTTCTTGGCAGCTAATCTGAAATCAGTCAAGAGTTATGACATTACACGATCAGTGACTGAGTTGATGCCAAATACCAGTCACTCGTCTACATTGCTAGGACCAAATCAGTTTTAGACAATGCACTGCATGCCAAGAGAGTCCTTTAACTACAGAATTTACACAACCCATACTTGCAACCTGTCCTACATTTAGCCTGACCATTACACTTTTTGAAGCTTAGTTTCGCATCCCGCAACAACATCGGAATGTCTAGCTGTATGAGACACGTGACAAAATTTGCATCACTATACAATACTTTTCCACATAATATACCTAAAGCTTATTTTTTTTGGTTTTAATTAGTCGGCATGACCGACAAAGTTAAACATTGCCCGGGATGTCCCAGGGTGTTCTGGCCAAAAAGTTGCTTCAGATGTGGCCGTCCAGCTACTAAATCCCATTTTTTCGTTTTCGAATGTCAGGAACTACTGCAGGCCACATACCCTTACAGGACAATCATCATTTCACCTCCCTCCCAGCTGCAGTTTCTGTTTTGCTTTACCGTGTATTGTGTATAAGGGTAAACCACGGGTACAGGAGTGGCAACCTGTCTTCACAATACACGTTTGTTTCGTGAAAAGTGACACACGACTAAAATTTGGTCTGAAGCTCCACACAAATATTTTTGAAAAACGATTAAATCTCACTGAAACAAAAAGCCAAAATGTTGAATATACACATAACTGCTAGTTACCGAGATAATTTCTAAAACTATAAATTGTCATCCACTCACAATTACTTGACTAAACATTTTTTCAGCAATCAGGGCTTGGAATGACCAATGACAAAAAACGCGGAAACTTTTACGGCCCAAAACATGCGCGCTACCCCAGCCTTGAAATAGTCGATGTGAACCTTTCGCCGACAAAAATCGGTTGGACTAAAAAAAAAATAAAGAGCAACTTCCGCTTTTCGAGGTGAACGTCGTCGAAAGGAATTTGCCGCGGAAATTTTATATCAAATCCGATTTTTTTACGCGGAAATATAATAAAATGCGCGGACAGAACATTTGAAAAAAGCAGAAATCCGCGTTTCCGCGGAAAATTCCAAGCCCAGAGCAATTGTGAAGTGGGAGTGAGAGACCAAATTTCTGTCTTAGGTCACTTTCATAAAACAGGCTCCAGGCCAAATTGAAGTGAGTGTGGACTGGAGGGAGGTTTTCCAAAACATCACACGCCTGAATCATGATTCATCATTCACATTCAAGCATGTGTAAAGCACTTTCTAGGTCATGTGATACCACGCAAACCAATAAAAAACAACAACACAATGAACAAAACAACACAGCCAAAAACCGTTGGTGACAATCAAAACACTGTCGCCAACTATTAACTTTAATTTTATGGACCAATAGAAAAGCCGTCACATTCCAGATGAGCACATTACTTGAAGTCTGAGGAATTCAGGTTTGGCTGACGCAAGTTGAATAATACGAACTACATGCGGTAGGACATTGGCACACAAACTATTCACGTCATAGGGCACTCCCACTTGATAACCCACACACCCATTTACTGTTTACAGCAACAGCAACAATGCTTCAGGTCACAATTTTATGAAACTGCAGTGGGTCATGTACCTCACATCAAAATCAATACCAAACTAATTACCTTTGTGCATAACAGCTGTCTGAACATGTTGGGGAAACATTGATTTCGACTGGGATATCGCTAAGTATCATTTCAATACCACATTCTGCAGAGAAAGAAATAATTTCTATACAAAATAAATTTCGAAATCCATACATCCTTTATTACGTCTCGTGCTAGGGAAAATCGAGATGGCCAATTCAATATAAATCTGATAAGATAGAGTCAATACTATAATATAGTTTTTACATTTTCTTATTTTGTTTGAGTAAATATCACATCATTTGAAGCATTGACACAGAAAAACTCAGAAATCAAGCCTCACATACTGTAAGGTCTCACCAAGTCAGGACAAAAGTAACCCCAAAATCAGAGTAATTTCACTTTACTAAGTCTACTAATATTGTGGAAAAAGATACTATGCAACTTTAGACTAATGGACTACTAATATTGAAAGAAATTTTTAAGTGACCACCTTATAGTGTACTACGGAAGTGGGTAATCTTCAAGGTAATGTAAAAATACTTATATAGTATAATTATCTTGCATATATATGACAGCCATCATGTAAACAATACTAGATATAGATTTACACTTATACACACTGTACTATTCAAACCTTTCGTTTCACATTCTGTATGCCGTGGCTCATGTTAATTTGAGAAATGCAACAGCAGTCAACTTGTATTGTGGAACTCTAGTTGAAAGCTAACAATCCAATCAAAAATATTTGATGCTCAGCAAATGGTGCAATTCATTTACGTTTAATCTCGCCAATTCAGGACCCAACATGGCTGACAAGATGATAAGTAGCGCACAATACTAAATGTGACAACATTTTAAAGATCTATAGCATAGATACCACCAGCCACTTCTGAGAAACTGTCACCGTTCACAGGTACGCAAGCCTTTCAAAAATGAAAATGACCAATTTTTTCACTTGCCCTTGTCTCAAATTGGAGACAATTATCGATAACTCTTATGACAGTTACAGAAAAGTTCACAGCACTCGGGAATAATCCTGGACATTACCTTTGCACCATTAGTGCATGTATACGAATAAAAAGACGCAAGTACATCACACTCCGGCACATCTTTTAAAACACAACACTTTTCCACAAATGTAAGATTCTGGTCAACTTGCAGCCAGATTGCCTGCTTGTTGGTTTGGCATGTCAGTCATGTGATTGTACTCTTATTCCGCCTCAGCTGCAGAACCGTCTGCCTGTTTGAAGTCTTTGTGAGATTGCTTTTTTGAACAAATTTTTAATTAAAAATACAACATGAACATGACTCTGTTCTCATTTCGATTGCCCTTGGGGTTTCTGTTTCATAATAAAATGTTACCGCTTTAATTTCACCAAGTCTGCTGGCCACAACTTTTTAAAAGTCACACTTTTTATCATCAATGTGCCCTAAGGGCACAGGTTCAAACGAAAATCCTTGGCACTGAATCTATGCCACTAACGGAACTTAAAACTGAGCCTTTAGTTTAATGACATAATTAGTGATGTAGCATAGTGGCCGCTGCATGAAAAGTTCAACATAGCATTCATTCTAGACTTGGATCAAAGGAAACTAAATCAGCATGAAAAGACACGAACAGCTTTAACTAGTCCACAAATAAGTAGCATATTTAGGGAGCTTACGCGAGTACCTATTTGGGGCTGTTTCATGCAACTGGAGCACACAGGAGGCCAGGTGGCAAATGTGGTGCTGGCCAAAAAGAAAGACCCCCTTTTACCCTGTGTATTCAACAGAGTACACAAATCCAACAAGGAAAAGGCCAGACAATGTAGTAAGGTACATTTCAACTTTAGAAGGTGTGACCCATACTTAAGTGCACTGGTCAACCTCTCACCTGCTGGAGACCACTAAAGGGATTGAATGGCCTGTTGGACATGAATGGATTCTTTCTATACACTGAACTTGCCCACTTACAACACAACAGTACATGAACAATTACCCAAGATCTTATTAAAATTGCCAGCAGGCATTTTTCCAGACAGACAGCAAGCTTACAATATACAGTATCACACATCAAAAATAATTGGAAAATGCAGTACACCACATAATCGATTTTAAACTGTAACAAAACAGGATCTGAGGAACTATGAAATATAAAAACTAAACCTCCTAAAAATTCACAACTCCATTCTAACTACGGAGCTATTCAAACCATTTTACATTTTTAACCATTATACGGTAGTTTATTGGAGTTAACCACATATAGTAGTGCTTCACAAACAACATGGCCGACAAATGATGTTTTATTTTGTTAAATTTCTCTACAAAAATATAGATCAGAAATTTTTTCAGAAAATTTTTTGATAAAATACTAACATGGGTAAATGCAGCGAAATCACTTACGGAAAGACTAAAATTGACATTTCGGCCTGGTCAGCCAGGACTTTGTCCAACTACCGTAAAGAATTACACTAAAATAAATTGCCAATGTGGAGAGCATACGTGGTGGTAGGACTGAATCCCAAGCCATGGAAGTGGCTTCAAGTCCGGCAGAAAGCTTTCTGTTTCCTTGAGGTAACTGTGTACCAGTCTTGGAAAACGAAACTTTTACAAGAAGTTTGCTTTAAGTTCTGGCAGTTGTTAGAAATCTTGACCGTTTAACAGTAGCCCTACTAAAATATAAATACCCTCCTTTCCATAAATGTGCCCAACACAGAACTCGTAGTAGGTCCTAAGTTGGATAGGCGGGTCCCTCAACAACTCCAAAACTACTCTCATCGGAAATATTTGTGAAGGACACATCAATCACAGTATGTAGATTTTAACTCTAACATTACAGAAATCTGCCGCACCATTAAATCTGTGTTTTCCGTCAAACCAGTTTTGATTTAGACCACTTAGAGGTATGAAATGGATATAAAATCGCCCATTAATTTAAACAGGTGATTCCTGGGTGGGGTTGGGAAGGACTATTAGTTCATTGCTCCCGAGTTCATAAACTTTTAGATCATGCCGTGAAGTGAAATATGGTGAGATTGTTCTGAAGAAATTACGAACTATCGTTCCTATCAGAACACAGAAACCACTTCTTAAGTGAGTAAGGAACAAGGTCAGACAAGTGTTCTTATGGTAAATGGTCTAAATCAACACTTCATTTTTATGCCAAATAGTTTAGCACGCGCTTAGAGTTTGCCAAGTCAGCTCGTAAACCGAGTTTGGGTTGGTTTACCGGCTAGCGTTTGGAGCTGTTTTGAAAAGCCACAAAAGAAAATCCACGGCGCTAAATGTCGTTTATGCATGTTCATGAAATAGATAACCAAAAACTTACCTGGTAGCGAAATTCGAACTCAGACTTCCCCAAGTTACAGAAGAAATGATTCAATAATTACTACTCCCGCCAAGCACTCTCGTAATGTATGACCACGTTCATTCAATGACATCGGTTGTCAACAACTTTATTCTATCCACTAACCTGGGCTCACATTAAACAAGTGTCAACCTTCCTCCAGCACAAAAAAAACAAGCCAGTGCACAATGGTTTTACTAGCCAATGAAAACGAAAGGGAATGACCTATTTCACCGACCTACTTAGAAGAAAAACAAAAACAAGTTCCTTTCACGTGGCATGGCTGTGACAGCCAGGTGATGCCATCCTCTCAGGGAGGAAATAAACACACATTCATAACTCATTCTAAACAGTTAACACCATATAGCTTTAGACAAGTATGGCCCTATAGTTCTGGCTTTATTGCCTGGGATGGCATTCTGAAAGGAAGGGTACTCTATTATGGGGAAGTGGGACAATAAGCTAGAGTCTAATACAAGGCATCCCCATTATACTCAATAGGTATAGGGTATGTCCAGGCCTTACACTCAAGTACAATAAATGGCCAAGCAAGACCTTACAGTCTGGGCCATTTGGATTCTGGCGTGAGCAAAATCATTAATTCAAACATCAGGCTTTGTTGCATACATTTAACAGAATGTTTTCACTTGAACAATATTTTATAACCTTAGACATTACTTACATTTTGGTCAAGTATGATTGGCAAAAACAAAAAAAAATGATTAACCTTTTATCATACCCGAAATAGGTATGTCCTTGTAGTTGAACCAAAGAAGTCCTAGGTCATATACATTTTTAAGTGTTCTCAAAAATGCATTATTTGGCCAAAAATGTTTTCGCAAATATGTCTCCCAAATTGAGGCCAGCTTACGCTGTTTACTTTGATTTAACAAGTGACTACATTGTAAGCATAATCCCTCCTTTGCACTATTACTGCATATCACAATTGTAAATTCAATATCCCAAAAAACCAAACAACAAAAGAAAAGCCAATGTGATGGAAAGTTTCTTAGCTCCATGGACATGAGTGTGACCTATGACTGTAGCCAACACAAGTGTTACCATGTGAGTATTGTGACAGCACTAGATATTGGTAGAATCAGTGCAGACATACATTTCCAGGTGGCTCTGTCACAGCAATAAAAGGAGTAGAAAAGTCGGAAAACTTTTCTCCTGCGGAAAAAAGATTTCCTCACAGAACTGCTTACAGAAAAAATCAATGTCATAGGGAACAAGATTATGATGACACCATAATCTTGTTCCCTATGACATGATTTCTGTCATTGTCTGTTTTGCCAGTTCTCGAAGTCTTGTGTTGTCGAAAATTTGAAAATAGTTTACTCTTGCTCTAAAATTGCATCGGCGACTAATGCTGGAACATCTTTCAGCTGCATGGTTGAGCACATGTATATCGCGCAAGTCTGAGTCAGGCACCTTTAACAGTGTTAAACCTGGGTCTGACCAAGTCTAAAGTTTAACCTGGTTTAAGGTCTTGGTACAAGTCTAGGAACCAGTTCTGATTCCTAGTACAGGTCTAAGAAATTTAGACCACGATAGTGAAATGAAAAGCGTCTTAGACCAGGTTTAAACTGGAGTTAAACCGGGTTTTACTGGACCACCAGTCTAAAGTTAAACCACCTTCATGAAATGTGGATTATCTTTAAACATGGTCTAAGTCCACTTAAAACCAGGTTTAACATGAAACTGTCCATGAAATCGGGTACTAGAGTCTTAACAGGAATTTGGGGTGCTCTTTAAGCCCTACAAATGTTCAACATTCTACGCACTGACTGTAGGAAAAATACAGCATAGATAAATCAAAGAGAAGAAAGGTACAAACAAAAGTGGATCGATGTCATTTTTACAAAATTTTGCACCTTCACAAGGGAGTTAGAAAGTGTGGAGGGCAAATCTAGATTCGTTTCACACAAAGATTTTCAAGCAATAGGTTTACAAAGCTTTTGCAAAAAATACTACACAAATCAGGGCTTTCGAGGCCTTGATTTTGGGGTCAAATAGCAGCTACAGGTTTGGAATTGCTTTTACTGAGTCACAGTCCCTCAAATTGGTGTTACCACGGGGTCCCTCTCTTAAAAAAATCCCCTTTCAGACAGACACACACACCTTTCCCTTCAAGCTCAGGTGAGAGAGGGCTACATATGCCATGAGGATCAATTTCCAATGCAACCAAAGATTTCAATATTACATGGTATGCACTGACAATAATACTATTCATCTCTCCAGTCAGTGCTAGCGTATGACCCAGTTGTGATGAATCTGGAGGGCCGATACTGGATGATATAAAAATTGACACCATAGATAACAAACACTGAATGAATCTCAATAACCAAACTCACTTATGTAATTAGGGTAGGGGGCGGAGTCGGTCCGAAAGATGATTGTGCATTTTGGTAAATAACCAAATGCTATGCTAAATTTTACGTGGCAGGGCCTAATACTAAAGAGGACCAGTATCCCTTATATGGTACAAGGCAGACTATACATGAATGTAACACTTAACCAGTGATAGATTTAGAGGGAGGCCCAAGAGGGCCATGCTCCCCCTAAAAATCTCCCAGATTCCATTTGAAAGTTCAGGGGTGCAAAATCTTGCTGATAGTCTGCCCCCCCAGTGGCCCCCACCAACCCAAAATCCTTGATCGGTCCCTGATATAACTACACTAGTGCCTGGCCACTGATATTCCGAAAGTCTAAAGGTTTGCCCACGGTCAACATCTGTCGATACCAAGATATTGACCCCGTCCTATGCCCCTGACTTGGCTTGAGGTGACCTGTCGGCAGGCCACCACCACCCTGACCATAGTGCATGAAAAAGCGCGTGCGCGAGCCACCAGGTCACGAGTGCACTGTCTTTGTAAAGTCGGCGACAGTTTTCCAGTTTTCATAGGTACACAAAAAGTCCGGGCGGAAATTTATGCTAAATTATTTTGCACTAAACGACTGAAACGTGGTTTTCATGCAGCTGCCGTACTGAACAGTGTACACAATTTTAAAGCGTAATCTTACGGCTCCAATGCAGAGTAGATGTGTACGTATTTATAGACTATATAAGTATACAGGCGTAAGTTACCAAGTCGGGCCGAGTACGGAAACCGCATAAAAATAACTATCATGTGACCCTCGAATTTCAATTTCCTGATAACCAGCGACACTGGAGAAAATGCAAAATGAAAAAAACGGAAATTCGTTATATTAGAATTTAATTGATTAGTGGCATACATTATAACAGTAATTAAGCCTTACCAAACTAGAGACGATGCAATCGACAATCCACCCTCCACGCGAAAATTTTACTCCGCTGAGCCTTTTGAATGATCCAAAATAGGTCACCAGGTACGGGCGTCCATTGGTCAATGTGTATTTACGTAAGCAGGAATGTCATCAATCACGTGTGTGGAGGCGTGACCGTATCATGTGCTGCGAATGACTCAGTGCATTTGTATTCCTTGAGACCCTGGCAATGTCAGAAGCTACATTTTCTTGCATTTGCCCTGTTTCGTTCTCGAGGGTGGATATGTAAGCCAAGATGTACGACTGGTTACTGGTATAGGTCTACTTTGTCTCTCAATGAATGTTGTCTTGCGATCGGTGCAGCTGTGTCCAATATTTTCCACGGATTAGCTGGATCATTCAAACAGCGAGCGCTTTGGCACCCTGGCTTGCCGCGCAATGTCAGTGACATGGACAAGAATAAACAAAAATAATTTCAAAGAGCTCTTACATTTTCGATGTGTTTTACCCCGCTTATGTGTTCATGTCTGAAAAATGCAGCCATCCTCACAACTCCTCAGTATCGCACTGGTAAAAATAACAACGGCGGAGACGGTCTTCTCCCCCCGGGGCCGGCATTACGTACAACCCCGAAAAAAATAAAAAATTAAATTTTGGGTTGTTCCTTAGCAACAGGTATACTAAAGCCTATTAAATCTCACTAATAAAATTCTTTTTGAGACACATGGTCATGGTGGGAACTCTTTAAATTAGTCAAAAAAAAAAACTCAGTTTTTCTTGTCAGCGTAGCTTTGGAAAAATCGAGAATGTAATGTTGAAATTTTCGTTGCCCAAATTTTTCAAAAAAGAAGATCCACCGGATACTAGCAAAAGTGATATGGGATATAACACTAATGGGTGAGGGGAGGGGCTGGCGGCATTGCTCGACGGAACGGGCGTCACAATTAAGAAATTGCCATTAAAATTGACATATTTAGAATAGCAGCGACAGATTTCGCCAACGAAAAGATAAGTTCAAAAAGTTGCACTAACGGACGCCTCTGAGAGATACGGTACGACGTTAGAAAATCAATCACTAGACGAAATGGTCCTCGGGCGGGTAAATCGCGAATAACTCGAAAACCAGTACGTCGCGGCCAGAAACATTGTCTCATTTTTGACATAATACGAGTGGTGATCTATCTGCGTACCAAATTTCGACAGAATATCTGAAGGATTGCGCACAGAGCTACTGCTCCAACTGAAGACGCGAAAATTCGCAAAGGGCCACCACAGCGCCATCATTTGTTCGACCACCCAAACAACAGGCGTGTAACGAGGACTTGTTGTGTTTCAGGTCGATTGGACGTACAGGCAAACATACAAAAATTCCTAGAGATGCTGTCACTCCTTTCTTGGGAATGTCGCCCTGTATAAGATTTTTGGAAGGAATTCAGAAAATTACTTCAAACGTGTCTCATTCAGCTTCCCAACTGTTGTTCTTACAAATGTGTTATTTATGGACTTTTTCAGACACATGCTTTTCAATTTAACATTTTGCTATTACGAGCTAAACGGTACATTTAAAGGAGAGATGTCACAAAAATATGCCTAATATCCACAAGTTTGTTACATAAACTTATGAATACTGGATTGCTGAAAAATTAATTGCCTATAAAAAATTGTGTATGACAGCTTCTCTGTGGCCGGGCAAATTGGAAAGTTTCTTGTTCACGTTAACTTCATGCAGAAGATACGAGAATGGTCTCTCCTGAGGAGTGCATGCATGAATGAATGGGTGTACTTGTTTACTTGTTCATTTGTTTATTAGTGATATAAATATCTGAAAAAAGAATTCACGACCGATACAACATAACCGGAGAAATTTGATTTCAACAAGTAACAATGGTGGCGCGCTGCTACCACATTCCGCACTCCCGCAACCTTCCTTCAAATTTTCTGTTTTTGCCCATCTTTTCATTTAGGTTGGTTCTTCCCACCTAAGAAAGCTGATGTTCATTCTGACCTAGCCTTGGTACGAAGCTGTATACTTTGACGATAGTCAAATAGATAGCTGGATGGCTAATTCTGAGCAAGCCTGGAGACACGCCAAGTGTATTTTGCAGTTTTAACCAAACTAATTGTTAAACATTACGGTCACGGTTCTGTGTTCACGAGAGCTTGTTACTCAATAAACGCTTAAGATGCAAAAAAGGGTCATGAAATCATATCTATGTTTTCTTTTCGAATTGTTGAGCATTTTTGTAAAAGCAAGTAGTTCATTGCCCCGCGGTGCTCATTACGGTAACAAGTTCGTCTTTAGTTTTCCCAAGGGGGGACAGAATCCAAGCGTGGACAAACAAGTACTCCATCTGCACATGGCGAGTAATGAAAGGACGAGAGTGAAGGTTCAGAGGAAGACGGCACGAATGTGAGTATTTACTATTTCTTAAAAGGGAAAGCAACCATTTTATGTTACCCTTAATAAAAAATGTACATTCATGGTTTCCCTGTAGAGACGTCTTATATTAATAACTTTTCTCTTGGAGAGTATGTACTACTCGTGGAACAGAGAAAGTCAGACGTGTCTTCGTGTCCTGCTCTCTTTTGAGCACAGGCACTGTACAGTTCATTCTCGTTTGCTCACTGAGGTGCATGCAGAACGTACAAAGATGCTTGTCCTTTGTTGGGCCGTTGACGTCACAGTCTCTTGATTCATAGTACAAACTCTTCACGGGAACATTAGTTAGCACAGAACGATGTCTTTAAACGGTTATTAGGGAAATACATTGTAGCCCCTACATTGCATAAAAGCGTGTGCAAGTGGTGGCGATGTGATCGGTATACATGTACATCCGTCAAGGACATCCACATTGATGTCGATCCACACACGGAATTCCGTTTTTCTTTCATCATGTTTCCACAGAGCCACTTCTCAGTATAGGGTGGCGCTGTGTCACAGGGTGTATCATACTTAATGACTGACCCTGTCTTCACCCACGCTGGTTCCCTACGTGCCTAGCCCGCACGCAGGTATCACTGACGCAGTGGCACGCGCTTTAGCATTGGTTGATGTAAGCTCAGCAGTCATTGGTTAGCTTTACAGCAACGTGAAAAAATGGCGGACTGTAAACGATTTTTAACCTTGTCATGCAAGTGGCGCAGCAGCAACTATTTCGTTTCTGCAGTGGCCGCGTGCTTAAAGTGTGAAGCACATACATGTACGTGTACAATAAACACGTATCTGGCCGATTTAACCAGTGTATTCTCCATACTGTATGAATGCAGGACAGTATCGTAAACAAAAGTCATCGGCAGTAGAAGATGCACTCAGTCCGAAAACTGAGGCGCAACCACAATTTCTAAGATTCACATTTCATGAACATAAATTTTGAGCACCGATTTGTCTGTACAACAGACCACGTTTACACTTCAGACCATCAGTGATGCCAGTTTGTTTGCATAAAGCGCTGCGTGTTGAGAATTTGACTCAGAAACGCCGGTGTAAAAAAATTTCCAGAGGAAAATAAGTGATACCTAAGTACTGGATACTGACCACCTAGCGGCACGCAGGGAACCAGCAAGGTCTTCACACGTTCACAAAATTAAAACGTTTTAACTAATTCAGATAATTACGCACTGGAAATTCCGTTGTCGCATTTATAGAAAATGTTGAAATAGCGAACATGGTCAGTTCACCCGACCGAATAATTAAGCGATAACCGTCAGATTTCGAAGACTCGCAACGTTAATCTGCTTTTTCTCCGCTGTGGCAAATCGACTTAATTTGAACTTAGGAGGACGAGTTTTCAAAAACTTCCCAGTGAATTTCACAGAAACTTTCCAGTTCTAATATTTATCCATTAGTCTCAAAAAACACTGTTAGGATTTTCCTGCTAAACTCCTATTCTAAATTTGCGTGGCTTAAGATAGACGGATACGACTGATATGTTTTACAAAAATTAAGTTTTGCTGGGTGTTAATTTGGCATACAC
The DNA here is from genome assembly GCA_002633005.1 of Phoronis australis. NCBI lineage: Eukaryota > Metazoa > Phoronida > Phoronidae > Phoronis > Phoronis australis. The sequence goes on along the minus strand of NMRA01000424.1, from coordinate 29,937 downwards.
AGAAGAAATTGAATGTGGAGCCTCAAAAGTGTTTGGGCCCACCTCTATTAATACGGATGGCCCTCAGGAAGGCGTCCGAAAAGCGGAGCCCTCACTATGCCTTCTGGTGGGACCCTCTATAAGAACGTGAAAAGGTTCCTCTTTGCTGCCACTTTCAGACAGGGCCCCCGAGGGAGCCCCATTCTTCGATCGCCTTCAGGGAGTGCCCTGTAACCAATGAGGTAAATTGAAGTCACGTGGTTTTCGTTGAGCGGAGTGGTCCGCCATCTTGCTGATGCGTGTGTACTGTGTAGTATCTAGGAACCAATATTGGTTACAACACCGGGTTGCAAGTACAAACTCACAGAATTAAAGGGTTTTAACGCCTATATTAAGTTATAGCAGAAAATATCGAAAATATAAGTTTGATTTCCAGCATAAAGATTAGACCCAGAATCAACGATACAATTTTTTGGTCTTTCGAGGTTTAAAAATTGAAATTGAAACAAAGTGATTTTCTGGGTGAGAATCCGATCACACTGGGATACAATATTGTTCGACTTTATTTGGTCCCCAGAACACCCACTTAAGTCGATGTTTCATGGTCTTTTACTTGAGTTTACTTCCACAAGTTTAATAGTTGTACATTTTTACAGAGTGGACACCAATTCGAAGATTTATTAATATAGACATGCGCGCACCCATCATTAAAAATGGGGGGCTCGAATTTCTGTTGATGTGGATATTTTATTTTGCTGACAAAACATCGGGAGGACTAAAAAAATAACGGGGTACCATCTTCAGAACCGTGCGTCTGCGTCTTTTTAGTGGACTTTTGTCTCGTTTTCTGGGACTTTTTGTTTCTCTTGGCCGGACCTTTTTGCCCACTTCGTCAAATGGGGGGGGGGAGGGACTCGTTCAAGCCCCCCGTGCCCCCCCTGGGTGCGCGCATGCCAGGTTATTAGGAATAGGGAAGGATCAAAGGAAGGGATACCCCAAGAGAGCTACACCCCACAATGTTATATTGGGACGATAGATGGGTTGTTTTCTGTAGACAAAACGTTATGTAGCACGGCACGCTGTTAACATCTGCAATTGTCTTACTTGAAAAAAAACATCAGTTTTGCATTCTGTCCTGTTTATGGTATTCTGATACTTACAGAATATTAATGTCAGGACAAGGCAAATAGAGTTTATGGCCATTGTGTTTTGTAATATTTATTTTGTGGCTGGGTGTTGTCAATATAAATATTCTAGTAACATAAGTGTGTGCCAGTAAACGTCGGATCCAAGTGAACTGAGGCATTAAATTAGAGTTGGTTGAAATCTGACTTTTGCTGAAGTGGAGTGCATGTACATGTACCAGTACCGTACAGTAACTTTGTACCAGCTAGACATTTCCTTTTTACTGACACGGTGGGATTTTACTGCGTGATGGAGATATTTTGAAATAAATCAAAAACTCAGTATGTTGTTTCTGTGTGAACATTTTTTGTTGTCCTTCTTGTCATTTGGTCTGGATGGCCAATCAGATGGAAGTGTGCTTGATATTGACAGAAAAAAAACCCGCTACTCCGCACATCATGGTTGGATAAAACGGGTACATTGATTGGTGTAAAAATTAATATTGGTGAAAATTAATAACGCTAAGATGAATTAGGTACTAGGACAAGTGACACTAGATACATGTAGTTAAAGAAAAGTAGCGTATCACTGAAGTAATTGCGTGTGCAAGTAGTGGCAATGTGATTGGTAAACTTCCGACCAAGCATGCGCATTGATGCCCACACACCGTGTGTCGTTCGTCATGTTTCTAAAGGGCCACTTTCCAGTATAGGTGGCGCTGTGTCAGAGGGTAGGGGCAAGACGGGGGTAATAGCCTAAGCAGTTGCTGTTTCATATATTGTCGGTTTTTTATCTGCGCGCAATACTCGCGTGGTTCACGTACAGAGCTAAAACTTCCGCCTTACCCTGGTTATCGGATGTGTGTGTGTGNCTGTCCTGTATTCACACAGTATGAATAACACCGATTAAATCTGCCAGATATGTGTTTATTGTACATGTATGTGCTTCAAGCACGCGGCTATTAAACATTATTACAGAAACGAAATAGTTGCTGCTACGCCACTTGCATGTCAAGGCTAAAATCGTCCAAAGTAGTCCACTTTTCACGTAGCTGTAAAGCTAACCAATTACTGCCCAGCTTACATCAACCAATGCTAAAGCGCGTGCCACAGCGCGATACCTGCGTGCACGCTAGGGCCCGCAGGGAATCAGCGAGACCGGTCTCCCGTTCAGTAACGCTAGGACCTCGCTAAAAAGCAAAACTTCACAAGATTACGTGAGCTATTGCCGTGCATTTTAAATAAGAGCACCTGACTTTGACTAGGTTTTAGCTAGGTCCTAGCGTACATGTAGGTCCTAGCGTCTACTGAACGCATGCCGGTTATATACACAACTTCTAGCTCCACCTTTTGATGGCGGCTGATCTATGACTCGGGCTCAGCAATTTTATAAAAGCACGATCGACCGCAACCTCAATGTAGGCCTAAACACAAATGCAATTCTGCTGAAAAAATTCTTGCTAGGTTCAACTTCGTGAGGGTTTGACCATCCTTAAAACATGTTGACGGACCTCATGGAAATCAACGTCAGTCAAGTGAATCCTTGTGAATTGTATTTACCAATGGTGATCGCGACTTATAATAATCCTGAAGGTGATCACAGTTCAACTTCTCCATTCAGCCGCTACAAATCGAAATTATTTGATCTCCATCGATTTATTTTCGCCTTTCTGACTAGGCAACCGGATGAGGAAGTCGTCGTTGAACCCAACAGAGAGACGATTCATCCAGTCACACTCGAGTTAGGTCCACAACGGTTGTACGGTATCTCTGAGGAAGCCATTGTAGTGAAGACGGACAACAACAAGAAAATCGTGCTGTTTGCCATGAATACGTACGTAGAACCTCACAGTGTTAAAAACTCCATGTGCCCTGTTTCATGAACCTGGCTTAAGAAGTGTTTTCCTTTACGGACTCCTGGCTATAAAACGAGCCTCAACTTGCCCCTCACACAGACGAAGAACCATTTCTGGGTTAATGAAAGTCTGACAGTTTGGTAGCCAAAGGCTTGAGACTCTATGGTACAAGCCCAGGAATCGTCTCCAATCTCTTTAAAGGACGATTCAATTTCAGATTTACGACGGCAAATGGCCGAAACCAAAAGTTATTTCTTGGTGGAAGGCGCGTTTACTGTTACTTTAAGTAGAGCAGACGACAATGCAATAAAACAATTGTGGTTGTTCGGCTAAATGGATACAAGTTGAAGCCGGTGTCTTCCACGGAATCGTTGTTTGTTTATGTGGGCCGTGGGCGGGAAACTGTCGCCGTAAAATTACGCCCTTCAATTACGAATCACTGCGCCGTCAATTACGACAGCGTAAAACAAGGCTTTTAATTACCTGCGTATATTAAATGGCAAAAGTTTCGCCGCAAAATTACACTCGTTAATAAAAGGAAAAATGTCGCCGTAGAATTTCACTCTAAAAATACTATAAGAACGCGCTTTAAATTTAACCAATCAGGATTAACCTAACATATCCTATACGGGAAGACCCTAGTTGCTGAGCCGGACTTTGGCTTCTTTCATCAACTGCCACTGACATTGCAGGGATACACTGTATGATCTGCAATGATTTAGATGTATGCGATACCCCCCCCCCCCTCAACGGCTGATCATATTTGTTCGCACGGTGTTTATTGCTGTGATTCCGTCAGTGTATGCATAGCAGTTGTTACGTCACGATGGATCGGCCACTAATAAGTTAGTAACCTCATGATATACGTTATAGCGGCTTTTTCTGCCACAGAATATATAACGTACGGGTTCCGTAAAGTTGGAGTGCCGACGTTTCCGACACGATAACAGCCGTCCCGTCGCGGCCTGTACAGGTGGTATACATAAGTGTTTCGTTACGTTATGTATACCGGTGGTTCTGTCCCCAGACATTCTTCCAAGCGTTGCCAAAAGTGCTCTTGACCTTGCACGTCGTCTGTCCATTCCAAATACACATTGTCCCTCATGACACTCTGAAGAGTTCTGGGCGCAGTCCGCAACACATCGTTGGTTAATTCCTCCAGCACAACAATGATAAGTCGACTGAGATTTTCTTCGCAGAACACTTTTGTTTTTGCCATGAAGAATTCGTAAATGCACCACTGACTCTTTATGAAATTCCTGGAATAAGAGCACATACAGTTGTAGGCTTGTTGACCACTATAATAAAAAGGACACCAAACCCGGTATTGGCCTATTCCCAGATATTAGAAACGGATTTCCCATACAGTTCTCCGAAACAAAATAATGTTTTGTAACTCTTGCCAACCCCCAAACGTTTGGAGGAAAGTTTGAAAACTCCTGTCAAAGTCTGCTAAACGGGCAAGCGTGACCTGCACTTTTAGCGAATGCACGGCAACTGTAGGGAAAGGCCATCCTCCAAGGACCAATTTCAATTATTTTTAGACATGCTAAAACTCCTTTCCACTTCTTTGAACTTGGAGGAAATCCTTTTCCAAGCAACACACTTTTTAATCAAACTAATCTTACCTTGAAAGCCAGAACGATTTAACATTTTCACCGCATCCTGCTTTCACTGCACTAAAACTCAAAAGTGATGTTTGGCCTAGTCACCAAAGCGAAAGTCTACACGTTACAGAGGCGGATCTACAGGGGGGGTTCAGGGGGTTTAAACCACCCCCCCTCGGGACAGGATCAAAAATAAAAACTGGAAAAAATCGCCAGAAAAACGAAATTAGGTACTAAAAATCCCAAAAAATCTTACACGGGAGGAGGGAAATCCTCTCGCGACCTTCCTTCTCCTCGGCGCTACGCGCCTCGGATTCTTTCGAATCCTAAACCCCCCGTTACTGAAATCGTAGATCTGCCACTGCGTTACTGTCAAACCCACACGCTATGATCCTTTTGTGATACGTAAGCTCTGTTTATTGTAACTTAATCACACCGTGATACTGTCATCGTAGTGTCGCAGGGAACTAGTTCTTAGTCCGAAGTGTGCAAACTCGACGATCTAAAACATATTTTGAATACTGCGAACGGGGAAATAATATACCATGCCAACCTATGCGCATAGCCTCGGAGTTTTAGGGGATAGCCTAAGTATATCAATTAATTCCAAAATAAAGTCAACCCGCCAAATACGTTGCCAAAACTGACATTACTACAATAAATTGCATGATAACTTCGAATCTAATGAGCACGGACAAGGCGCTAAATCGTTTTGCTAAGGAGTGGCATAGTTCACTAAGCAAAATTATGGAACTCTGGCTCTTCGACTTCGCGGATGCTGAGGCTGCGCCGCGTATGCGTGAGAGCAGTTTGCATTCGTTTGTTCCGATGTGTGTACTTGCTATAGAATTTACTCATTATAGTCCCTGACTAGATGACTCTTCCGATGGCAATTGACAATTTTTCGAATGCTACGTAAACACACCTGTTTTTAGAGACTAAACTTTTCATTTATGCCAAATGCAACTTATTTCCGTAAAATACTGTAACCTGATATTAACACTCAAAATATCTTTTTGAAAAACTCCTGGCCCACCTCAACGGCCTGCGCACTTCTGGTACCGGACTGCCTGCAGTTATTTTTTATGGTTCTTATCAGTGCAACGTGTCTTCATAAAGAAGCAACTGGTGGGGGAATTCTGAAAAAATAAAAATGATATTGACGAAGAAAAACACTTATACTCACTTTGTAATAAGCAGTAAGATATATCTGCTGTCCGCGATGGCTTCGTTAACGCACTCGATTATAGGGACACCCAAAGGAAAATCCCTGTAATACAGGCATAACTTTAATCTAGACCCCTCATCACTCTCCAGTCTTTCGCGCATGCGCTCCACGCACCGAACGTCCTCACTGCTGTGGCAAAGAAACGCGTCGTACGTGTACTGTGTAGTTGGTAGACGATTGTACTTCTTCCTGGTGGCGTGAACGAGCCAAAAGCGAATGACCCAGCGTTTGTGGTAGGTAACTCCAAAGCACACTGTCAACACTGCTAGTGTGCACATGGTTATTATGGACAACCATATCCACAAAGTCGGGGTGCATTCCTTTTCCAAATCAGCAAATCGGAAGTCTGATAGGTGTAAACGAGGCTTTCGATGGCAGTGAAGTTTGCGATAATCTTGAATTTTGTCCTCCTTTCGATCGTCATCGTAGTCTGCGAGCCAGTGTAAAAACACGAGCATGCCGCACCTCGAGCAGTTGAACGGGTTGCCGCTTAACAAAACGGTTACGTTTCCCCTGTTCAACGAATCCAAAAATGCCTTGCTGAGATACTGTATCTTGTTTGACGCCATATCCACAAAGCTCAGAACAGTCAGATTCTCAGTATGCTCGAAGCCGGACGTAAGAAAGTTGTTTGAGACATCCAAAGTCTCCAAAGCACTGTGTTTGAGGGACGGTAAGGAGGCCAGACGGTTGTTTCGTAAAATAATCTTCCTGACATTCTTTAAGTGATAAAAAGTGTTACTATGAAGAACATAAATCCCGTTATAAGATAGGTCAATTTCGACGACACTTGTCATATTTTGAAAGAGGCTGCCATATTCATCCGCTGCAAGCTTATCAGCTAATGAATTGTCAGACAGAATCAGAGTTCTGAGACTAGTCATATTCTGAAGTATTCCGGTTGGGATTTCTCTTAGGTCATTAGATGCCAGGTTGAAATACTCAACATTGTTAGCCCCAATAATCTGTCGGGTCACTGGAAACTCTCTAAATCTGTTGCACGACAAGTCTACATGTTTCAGCTTGTTCGGCGACAAAATCACATTTGTAGTGAACGAATGCGCGTAAAATATTCCCCGACATATGAACGATTCGAGGTTTCTCGGCAGAAAAAATGCCTCAGCCTGCACGCCAGTACGAGTTGGAGTTCTCGTCAATCTTTGCATTCTTTTTTCAAAACGTATCCTTTCGCCACTTTCTAACTCACCATAACCGCTAATGTCCAATTCCTTAAGATAATGCAGTCCCCTGAAATCGAACCACATTATGAAAAAACGATTTAACCGTAACGCAACGTAATTTAGCAAAAACGGATTTTTGCTCAACGACAGATACCTGAGTCTGGGCAAACACTTGCGCAAATTCCACGCAAAATCCGTAATGGTAACCTGCCTCAGTTGTAGATATTCGATACGTAAATGACACAGTTTTTTAAGAACATCTTCCGTGAACGCAAACGGAAAATGATTACCGTTTATTTCATCTAATGATAGCCTCTTTAATGGATGGTTGATGGAGTATATACTTGGCAATATCATTTTCATAGTTAACGACGATTTTCTGGAAATGTCGAGTTCCTCCAGTAAACGAAGATACTCAAACGCATTATTGTCTATGATCTCCGGTTTGCAGCTTGTAAAGCGCACGGATTTGAGAGAGCTATTATTGAAAGCCCTGAAAAGAGTTTTGTTAAAATGGGATAGACGTCCTTCTCGGAATTCTATTTCCCGAAGTTTGAGCAAGTTTCCCACTTCTTCTCCGAACGCGGCGTGGTTTACTAAGTTAACCTTGAGAACCTGCAGATTGGAGAGGGTCTCCAGCGTTCGGTTTGGATACCATCCATGTTCTGCGTTCTGTCCACCGATGTCTAAAGCACGTAAATTCACAAGCTCGAACATTTCCAGTCCGTTCATTGGATTGTAACTTATCTCATTCTCGCCCAGGTTGAGTACCTCCAGATTCTCCAGCCCGGCAAAAGACGCCTTGTCTAGACGTCGCAAGCGGTTGTGTGACATGTCCAGCACGCGCAGCCTTGTCATCTTTTTAAAAACCAAGACGGGGATTACGGAGATATGATTCCCACTGAAGTTCAGCTGTGTGAAATGATTGCCGATATCTTTCGGCACTTCTGTGAGACTTGTATGAGAACAGTCCAAACTTGTTCTTGTTTCTTTACAGCCATAAGGGAGGGAAGAGGCGCAGTTCAGAATTTGGCAAATAATAAACATGCGAGGAATAAGTCGCCGAACTAAACCGCACCAGGACATGTTGCTCTTCGCAGTCTCGGAATTCCTGAAATAACATAAAACATAATGAGTTATCAATACCGTATGATGACGGATTAAAAAGGGGTTGCACATCGAGGTTCAAAATTTGAGATGGATGATCAATTCCAGGTGCGGCTGTAGAGGCTGTGCAAGGGTACAGAAGTGTGAAATCACTCGCTTCCGTAGCCATTGGGATCCGGGCTGCAACATCCCAATCTAAATTGCCTTGGCATACCAATAGTTTCTAATAATTAGAGTCAAGACAGACATATTAGTTACACCAAGAGTCAGATAGGAGGTGTGTTTGAAACATGTTTGAATCCGTATGCCGCTGCTGTATATTGACATTTATGGTAACGGTCCTATTTTCCGCACAATATGTCGAGAAACTGAAATTTCGTTTTGTTCAATTTCACAACAAATTAACTTAATGTTTAATGTGCAGATGCCAAAAAAAAAAAACAATATTTGGTAACCTCAAGATCAATTTTATTGCATAAAGTACTATTTTTCACCGGCTGAAGCTGGGTTCATTACCTACACATGTACATGTAAGCAGTCTACCACAGACAGTGTCCATTCTAAAAGGCCATTTTCGGCAAACCCCTTTTTAAATCGTGTGGCAGTAAACAACAGGCTAAGACAATCTTAGCTACGATTGGACGTACGACCTTTTGTAAAAATGCCCTTGAAACGTAAACGGTGGCACGTAGCCAAGAACGGCCTGGACCAAATATCAAGCTCTGGCAAATTCTCGACAGGTATGATTCCGATCCCACTCAAATGAAATCGCTGCAGCTTGCCTTACATGTCCATAGCAGTTGACACGGCACATGTTAAAGTACGACAAAAATGCCTTTTCATTGCAACAAATGCTTGGCAAAACTGCCCAATAATTCCGGCAAAAAATTCGTCCAGTCTGGCAGAATGCTGTCGAAGCCAAGTTTATTTTGACCTAATAGTTAACTCCCCTGAAATTGCCTGCTACATTCACTTTTCATCACAACAGCTAGCAGAAGAATGAGACTGTCCCCTCTGCAAATGTTAAACTGACCCTTCGTTGGTTCATTTGCTTTCTTACGATAGCTTGAGTAACAATGAATGTGTACGCGTGTAGCGCCATCTACACAGACAAACATTTGTACTCGAACTGAAATTTGGCTGAATTTGCAAACCGAAGTTTACCAATCTGGACGGGTTTGCTAAACAAGATCTAACTTCATGCGTGCACCCAGCCTTAAATATTATGGGGGGCTCGAATTGCTAACAAAAAACAGGAGGACTAAAAATTGGGGTACCACCTTCAGAACTGTGAACTGTGCGTCTGCGCCTTTTTAGTTGACTTTCGTCTCATTTTCTCGGACTTTTTGTTTCTCTGAGGCGGACATTTTTACCCACTTCGCCAAATGGGGGGGAGGGGACGGGCTCGTTCGAGGCCCCCTGGGTGCGCACATGAACTTGTTTGGCGAAGCTTGGTCAAATTCCTACCGTAACTTGTGTGGTGGAGTTTGGTAAAAAAGCAAGCAACAACCAGCTGATCAACACGTGACCTTTATTATTCTTTTACCTTTCAGCCTAGTTAAGTTTCACACGAGGAATTTAAGACGTTTTAACTAGAACATTCTTCATAGCCATGACGTTTTAAGATGCTCATGCAAAACTGTATCAACATATGTATATTTACTGGTTGGCTGGCTAATGCACCTACCGCTTGTTAAACACCCAAGGTTAAAAATAGGTTATTGAATGGATCCGACGTTATTAAAAGTGATATGAGGGTCGACATGGTTTTTACAAAAACGTATCACTCGAGGACCAAGCTGAACTATTTTGTTTATTAAACGGTCATGCATGAATTTCGAGAAAAATTACTAATTGACATGAGGTATGAAACCTTACATGCCAGTTGTAATTTGTTCTTTTGAATTTCCGATTTTTTTCAAAACAATACCACGACCATGTGACAGAATATAATACTGCTTGTATTGTATCCCATATAATAAGCAAGATCTAACTTGTTCAATTTAACAAAATATGAATTACAAATTCGGAAATCTTGTCTCTACAACACAAACGCGGTTACACTTTCGTAGTATTTTGTCCTGCCATTTGCCTAGAGTCTCCAATGAATGACTACTGTTACCACTGTCGCTATTGGTATTCCCCGTATTTCCGTTGCAGCCACCGTCGCCACCGCCACCACAGTTGCATATAAGAAAGTAGTCCCAAGTTTAAACTTGCACATTTCCATGACTATTTCTACGAATTGAACATTGGATAGGGCGTGTATGAAAATGAATGAAAATTTAGTGTAAGGTGGCACTGAGAGTAATATTTCCATTGATTTTATTGAGACATAAAAACACACAGTCTTTTATTTTTCACATTATGGTATAAGTTAACAAATCTTCCGTAAGAGTTATTCTGAAGCACTCGTGTTAACAAAAATCCCTTAACTTACACAAGTTGGTGATATATGCAATGTTTTCACTATTTTAATACCAAATCCTGTCATTCACAATTTTCATTACATCGATCCGATATTGATTATGTGCTACCAGGTACATTTTGAGCATTTTTGATTCAATAAAGTGACAGTGAAGCCTATAATTTCAAAAGAAAGAGCAGTCTTGCTGACTTATCAAATTTACTTGAAACTGCCACCTGTTGGGGTTTTGACCATCCAAAACGGAACATCAAAAATTTTTGAATTTTGGAGTTAATTGCAATGCTGATGTCATTCTGGTTTAATGTCCAATTTCGGAACATTGTATGGCTGTTCGGATTCATGTGGAATCTCCGGATCCCATGCTTTATACACCGGGCTATCACAACTTGGAAATAATTTTACGACAAAAAATACGGTAGCATAAAACAAAAACGATTCGATGATTGAAAGATTTGTAACAACGTTTATGAGGTTTTATCTTGAACTGTAATTGTATCTTACAAAATTTGGCCATGTTATTTGTCAAACGATTGACAGTGGGTTTGTTTAAACGGTAGCTACATGTATGCTTTGAGATTGTGCGTAGATGGAGAGTGAATAATTAAATCCAGTAATTAATTTATTATATTATAACCCCTAATTAGACAAGTGAAACCTGTTGTTAATTAAGTAATCAACTACAAAGAAGAGTAACTACGCTACCGCCCTCTTTAAAGATTACTTTAATTAATCAACCAAAATAATCAAATGTCTTATCTGCTATCCAAGCTAGGACTCTCCACTTGTTGGATGACTGTCCTGTTGGTGAATCTTCGAACTACACACACTGTATAGCGACAGTGTACTTGCTGGTCACCGTCTCTGGTGATGCAACACTTGCAGGCAATTTCTTCTACCCGCGATTCTTCTTGCTGGTCACAGTCTCTAGCTGATGACGCAACACTTCGGGTAGTATCTTACTACCCACGGTGCAAGTGACAAGCTCTTAGTTAACTTCCTGTTCGTTAACCCTTGCCCTTGCCAAGATCCTGTCTAGAATCTTCCACGAGATGGCTCTGTTGCACAATTGCCTCTGTACACTGTAGCAAGTCTTTATGGTTCAACTACTATAGCGCATCTAAATATCTTGTTAACTTAGGCTCATATTATTATTCTACTTATAAACGTCCCTAAATCTCCTGTGTCTTAATTTCTCCGGTATGTTCTGTCTCGTGACGTTTGTCCACGCACTTGCAGGGCGGGTCTATTCAAGATCATTTTTTACAACAACATGGTCGAAAAATAACAAGACAAGAAGTAATAGACAATACCATCATTCGCGTTCTTGAAAATGACACATTTCGGCTAAAGTTTTTGGTCGAAATCCCTATTGAAACACATATTGAACTCCTTATTGATCAGTCACGAAAAAACTGTTGAGTCATACGCGCACCCACCCTAAAATATAGAGGGGCTTGGATTTCTGGCGATGTGGGCCTTTTACTAACAAAAAAGCGGGGGAACTAAAAAACAAAAAAGGTGTACCACGTTCAGAGCTGTGAATTGTGCGTTTGCTCCGTTTTAGTACACTTTTGTCTCGTTTTCTCGTTTTTTTTTGTTTCTCTGAGACGGACCTTTTTGCCCACTTCGCCAAATGGGGGGCTCGTTCGAGCGCCCCGAGTCCAACAACCCTACGTGCGCGCATGTGAATGAGCAGCTAGCAGGTGTACCGCACACCGGCTCAGTTTCGTTAGGCGTGTGGGCTTCCTACCGTGCGATGCAGACATTCTCTGCTTGTACATGTTGGCCCTTTCCTGATGATGAGGCATGTAGTCTCAAAATTTTTTCTAGTGTTTTAATTTGTTTCTTTGTTATGTCTCTCGGTGTTTTGCTACATACATGTAAATGTAGCTGTACACTTAAAGAAAGGAGGTTGTTTCAACGCTACTAACGGCTTTGTATCAAGCTTTCAAACAACAAAATTTTAGTCGGGTTTTCAACAAAGTTTGTGAAAAACCACAAACAAAATCTTTGACCAGAATACGTATTTATTAGGGAGCGCTTAAGTTTTGCTTCAGTTGACAAAAAATCTGACCCTCCGATGTAAGAAATCTATGAAAGCCCAATTGGTGCCATTTTGAAGTGAAGAAAAATAATTTATTATCTGGCAGCCGCTAGATAATTGTCTGGCATCCACTACTGATTATCTGGCGGCAGCCACCACATAATTATTTGGCGTTAAAACAATATATTGAACGACTTCCGTAGTGTCTCTTTCGTACGGAAGTCGTTCAATTAAGTTGCGGCCACATAATTATTTGGCGGTCGAGTAGAACTGCTCGATCTAAATTGATACAAAATAGGTTGTTTTTTGGGTGGCATTCTCCTTTAAGTGGCGGCCTCCAGATAATAAAAACATTTTTCTTCACTTCAAAATGGCATTACTGGGCTTCCGTAGAAAACTAACATGTATAATGACACCAAAATGATAACGGAATGGGGAGGCATCGTCGAACGGGAGAACACAAAATCAAGAGAATATTGGTTATAGGAAACAGAGGGAAAAACTGGGACAGGGGATGATCAGGTGGGAAATGTGGGTGATGAAAAAATAGACCCGAAAAGTGAAATTAAAACATGTCTGAATGGGACAGAAAAATACAGTTGTTATCAAAACTGAAGTTCAAATGAATGCTTGCTATATACTGTAAGACTAAAAATCCATAACCCCTCGGTTGCGGCATCCCGCTTCCTTTGATTAGTGGAATGATCAGAATCATGGGACAGCGAAGTGGCGCTAAGAACGGTAGTCCAGTTGGACAGATTTTATTATGAATTTCCTGGATGAATTATATTTCAAAATTTTTGCTACGTAGATGAAAAATATTCTTCAAGTTTGGGCATTTTGTGTTTTGTAGTTTGTTTTCCGAGTGAGCTAGTGGTAACAACCATTAAAGAAATCAATTTGAACGCGTGAGCTTTAGATCTTCGAAAAGGTCAACATGAAATTTCAAAACCCGAATGTACATGTACATGTATGGTTGATAGTCGCATAAATGAAAACTAAATAGAACAACCTTGGACATATTTTAAGCACAAGTATGCCCAAATTTAACCCTCATATTTCACATAGTCTGAATTATTTCAAACCTGTCTCTGCCGACTCTTCTAGCTTTGGTTGAAACTGACCGGGCTAGTTATAAACCAGACGTTACTTCTCGTACGTGGTTAAATGTAAACGTTGGCATCCGTGTAATGCAATACCGTACTACGATGTGTTAACGTGGCATTTTAGGAGCAATGGAAACCGAAACAGAAAGTACACCAATATCGATCGAGATCTCAGACAGTGAGTCATGTTGCACTGCTAGGTCATCTAAGTAAAAACCGTGAATGCCACGAAAGACGTCGCTCTAGTCGGTTGGCGACTAGTCTTTCACATATGGCACATCACATTTACAAAATACCGCGAAAAACGGGCGATGAGGCTGGATCTCGCGAGATCATATCGGTTGGTATCCGCGCCAAGTAAACCGCAAACGTTTCGTCATTGTTGTAATTTGAATGAGTTTTGTAGCAGTTAGGACTAAATTCTTGAAAATGGTAATTATAATCCTTGTAGATAAGAAAATCCGTATTTGTCGACTCGTTTATGTATCAAAATAAAGACTTATCTACCTTGTCGGGGAATTTCCTGTCAATGGAATCCCCTAGTAGAATCGCGACTAATGCGGACGATATTGGAGTAGCTGTAGTATTAATTGAAGCAATTTTAAAACGAAAAACATCATTGAAACGGACTAGTTATCACTAAGTGAACATAAAAAGGTTCATCGAGCGATTAAAATGAAACTAGCAGAAGAAGAACAGTTGACAGGTAAACTAATTGCGCTTTTGACGTTCCCACACTGAACTGCAATTTGTTTGCTTATTCGCCCTGTAGTTCACCAAACTTTAGTACAGTAGATCTTTGCCGTGCACCAACAGAGGCGGATCTAGGATACCATAAGGGGGGCCCAACATGCTGCCGCGGAGCATTGGGCAAAGCGCGATTGTATGCACAGCCGCCCCGAAAGTTGCGGGGGCCGGCGATGTGACCTGGTGTTCGCCACCCCAAAAAAAACGGCAACCCGATTCCGCCGCGCTCCGGAGCTTCCTGTTCCGTGTTGGTGAACTCCATATTTCTTCACGCTTCACGCTGTTGCTGTTTAATTTTGCTTGCACCAGCCGGGGGGGGGCAGGGACCCCCCTAAATCCGCCTATGACTAATTACAATACCAGAACAACAACAATGTTTTTGCGAGACATTAGTGATGTTGATACTGATGATGAAGAAACTAGTGGTGACGTTTGGTAGTACTGTTCCAGTGGCGGATCAGGGACCAGAAGGGGGAGGGGGCAACATATTTTGCCTCGGGGAATTGGGCAGAGCGCGGTTGCTGTTTCATTTTGCTTGTGGCAGCCCCTGCCTCCCAAATTCGCCTATGTGCTCCAATTAGTGATATAATTAATAGTCGGTGGGCCAGATCTCACAGCGTTCNTACAACGTGGCAATTGTGGTAATCAACGAAGGACACATTGTGTTAGAATGGTGAGTTTAATGCAGACAAAAATACTTTCAATAACATCTATTCGTATCACAGCAGGTTTCACAGCACCAATTTTTATGCCTTTTCTAATACCCAGAAATTCCAAATCTGAGCCTGGAAGTTTTACGGAAATCTGGGAAAGCTGCCAAAAAGTAATCAAAAACATAAATTTATTCAATGCAGATGCCCTAAATAAAAAATGCCTCCCAAGAGACACGGCAGCCTGGAATTAACAAGGAACCCAGCAGCCCTTTTAGGTCACCCTGAAGTAAAAAAATTGAGACAGAATCGGAAATCCACATCTTAAAATAAGATTTTCTTGGGTGATTTTACTGTCAAAATTGCCCTTTAATTTTTTATTTTTGATAGAGTAACACCATCAGTGATAGTGTTATCAAAGCAACAAATGTGCAGAAAACATTATGTAGGCATGTATTCTTAACCTTAACTATGATATAGGTAATCCAAAATCTATAACATTTTAAATGTTTATTGTTTATTGTTTACATTGACGTTAGATGCTAAAGACATAATTGTAACGTTTCATCATCTCGTTTAACCATTTATTTTTTCCAAAACATATGTAAACTATAACATTTTATAAAATATTCTTTGATCAAAACCCCCTTAAGCATATTAAGCACTGAGATCATTCAGCGNCTCTGTAGATCAGTAGATCAAAAAGAAGAAGAGGTGTCACAAACGTTTGTGCAGAAAACAGCTGCATGTCCTGGTGTCCTACACAGTATACTGCTGAGTGCTGTAGACTAGAAGACCAAGTGTCAGACCAAAAAATTGAAAGGACATAAAACGGCATAGCAACGTTTCAAGGCACCAACAGTAGTACTAAAGCTGAAGTTGCTGAAAGTGATACAGATGTTATCCAAGATTTCCCAAGAAAATCAATTATTTCCAAAATCTGAAACTCCCAATTAACCTGAACAAGATAGGAACATTCTGAAACATGAGTGCATCATTTGTTAGCAGGAAAAGTACATTATGGGCCACATTTCAAGAAAGAGAAAGAAGTATAGCTTTCAAAAACAGGTACGTGTTTTTTTAAAATACATCTTGGTGTTTTCCATGTGTGTTTCAGTATTATCACCAGTTGTTTTTTAACTTGTTCAGCCCCTTGGCTGCCTAGGCCTTAGGCAATACTGCTGACCCAGTAGAGACGATGATCATACCATAGGTACTTCATATGCCGGATATATGTTCCTATAAGTTTAGAAGTACCGCGTAGAGAGATGCCTCTGAGGAGGTCGTTAATGTTTTCATTTGTTCCTAGTTTAAACAAATACTCCTGCAATCCTGTTTTTCGAACACTCCATTCAGTTGCCTCATCGACACTGCTTGCGCTAAGGGATAATCCTATGGTGTGGCCGTCATCCCCTGCTGTAGTCTCAATTTTTTGTAAACATTAATTACTTAGGTAGCTGCAATGATAATTAAATTNTAACAACCTTTTTCTTAAAGCAGATCCTCTTATAAACAAGAACAGCCATCCATCAGATTTACAGTTAACTACGCACTGAATATCAAAAATTGATTACGCAAAATTTCTCTAGTTTGGGACAGTGAATAATTATTTTGATCAAAGTCGGAGCTTGTCCCAATTTTTAGAAATTCACCCAATTGTCTGTCAGAAATTCAAGGGGAATGGTAACAATTTATTAAATGTTTGTCATGAGAGTCACTTTTTATGAACTTACAGGAGTATTCTTGCAACCTGTTATGCTACAACATAGCGTTAGGAATTTGAAAAGTACGAAAATACAGTACACAAATCACTCACGCCTCAAACTTCAGGATGAAAAAATTAAATTTCAGCCATGATTTCTTTGTTCTGAATTTAGGAGACTGTCTCAATCTGGAGAATTTTTAATGTAATATATCGCCGATCTAATTACTATCATCAACTGTCACCTTTGCTAAAATTATATGTTAAAAACAATTATAAGCTATAAATTTGAGCCATCTGAAAAATGTTCAAACATACACCTTTGCCTGCATGATGACGAATGCACGCAGCAGTCAATAGCCTCTGTCATACAGCACAGAGTTGAGGGTTTTTGGCAAACATGTACATTTATCCCATAAATTATGGCTACAGTGAATTCATTCTTAGTCATACCGATATGTAGTGAATGACACATAGTAACAGAAGTCGTAGCCCATGTGGACGATTTTCCACTTCTTTCACAATTTTCCAAAAGAAGCGGCTTGTCATCCAGGTTCCTCATGGGAAATCTAAGCACACTTTTTCCGAAGTCTTGCAAAGATCATCCAAAGATGTACTGATTTTAAACAACAGTTTCCGATCAAGTTGCTCAGTTGAAACTTTAGACATGTTTGACAGGAAAGGGTTGGATTGTTAATAATCCTCAGATACTGAATACCCATGGTCAACTAACTCTTTGCTCCTATTGGCTTCTTAAAAACAGATGGCGAATCAATGCATTTGTACATGTTTCTGTCTATCTTTAGACTGAGCAATGAGATTGCTGACATCCATTCTTGCTGATTTCTGCAGCTCTGTGAGTTTTGAACAAAACGAAATGCCAATTAGAGACGGTGGTCACTGTCTAATCCACTAAATAAAAGGAATGTTATTCAGTTGTTACATTCAGCAACTTTTTTCGACCATGTCCTTGTCCTGTTGTTGGTTTCCCATTTTTCCCAACAACACGTGTATTCGCGTGGTCAAGTCTAGACATTTTCTGTCACTGACACTGGCACTGGTCTGGTGTGTTCCATCTGGCTAACACTAACACTCTGACTTTGTGAGGTATAACTACTGAACCTGCACTGAAATTATTACATGTTGATAGCGTCATTCTCAAAACTAGGGAACATTATATCCGACTTGTTTCCAAAGTAGTAGGGAGTGATAAAACTGAACTCTGAAGTCCAAGTCCAAGCGGCCACAGTCACACAGTGATGTGTCGAAAATCACCAATTAACCTTCAATTCAGACCCCTTTTAACTCACTCTTTATGCAAGCACAACCGTAGATGCGTACATGTACGTGACTGACCCCGGTTAGATTCCCGGTTCGGAGATTAATCTGAGTCGGTATTTACAACAGTTTTCAGTAACATTTACATTGTTTGTTAAATGCACGACACTTTTCATTGTTCACAGTCTTTATTCCGTTACGTTCGTACTTTCGGAACAAAACTCTACTCTCAACTGAACATACATGTACATACAGTAACTGACCTAGCGACATAATTAAAAGACACGCGGTATTTTGAAACATACACTGTACTTGTTTCATTTTTAAGTGAAGATAAAATGACGCAGTGATGCTACCACAGAGTATAAGCTTACGACACACACTGTGAGACACGGCGGGTGTGAAATACTGCAAAGAATGACTAATGAAGGGGGGTAACAGGAAAGTCACGCAAACAAGTGTAACGTGCGGTGCGACCCTGTTTTCTGCTCATTCAAAACAGGCTTCTCAAAAGCAATTAAAAGGGACTCTAATACTTTCAAACGCAGCACATCTTGCTCCACGTAGCGAATTGACGTGTTTTCCACAATTTCTTGACGGGTAGTGATTTACGTGCGTGGCATTGCAGAAAATGATCTTGAATGGTGTCATTTTGAAGATGCATGGATAACCGACGGGATAGACTGCAAACCGTTTGACCAATGTAACATTGTTTGACGTTTGAACGAAGACATTCGTTCATAGGGCATACAAACTCATAAACAACACTACACTGTGCAACGGGGCGGACTTTCGCTTTAGAAATGTTATTTTTGATGACCAAGTTGGAGGACTTCCTATTCCGATAATA
Organism: Phoronis australis; assembly: GCA_002633005.1. Lineage (NCBI taxonomy): Eukaryota > Metazoa > Phoronida > Phoronidae > Phoronis > Phoronis australis. Next base: position 11,050 of record NMRA01000424.1, on the reverse strand, counting down.
AATAATAACATCGAGGTGATCATCAGTCATACAAACTTTAACATTGTCCCTTATAATTTTCTTAATGGCGTGTTCGTCCTGGAGGTAATTATTAGACATGACATTTTTGTAAAATATCTTTTTGGTGACACCGGTCCGACGTGCAGGGACTTCATAGCTAATTCTGGACACAAATCGCTTAATATGGAAATCCATAAAAGCATTGGTATACCCATTATTCACCAGTGTTTGTCTTA
>NMRA01000423.1:376904-394367 GCA_002633005.1 Phoronis australis | reverse complement strand
ATACTTAAGGGTGCTGAAGTTGACGTCACGTAGCCAGTTTGTCCCAGTTAAAGATATTTAGGAATTTACATTGCGCAGTTCCAGGTTGTGCGAGATTTAGGAACAGGGTAAAAATATTAAACACAAACAATTAAGTCACAAATGGAGCAAAATTATTTGTTTTAAGCGAGGATATGGTCGGAACACGTTTCGCATGTAAAATCAACCTTTACTGGAAAAGAAGGTGTCCAGTAATAATATGTCAGAGGCTACTACCACGTGAGGCGTTTGCAAGAATCATAACCGAACGAAAGACAACAAGAGTTTTTGGTAAGAAATCTAACTCTTTTTCAGACGCAGACATAGAGAAAATTCCGTTGTTCAAGTCCACAGGGTAAACGTTGTCACCAGTGCCAGTGGTTGGTAGCATCTTCAGCGTGCACTAAGAATGGAATTGACATTTCTATGTCAAAAGTGTACCACAAACTCCTATAATACTCAACTTATCTTTCAAAGGAACCATTTTCTTTCCGCAGTTACAGGAGCCCAGTTCTGGCCTTGTTAACATCCGAAGTAGCAGTGACACCTGATCTACCCGCGACACTTTGTGGTATATTTTTGCACGTGTCATTTTGTTGCTGACCACGTGTATTTTTGCATATTTGGCATTATTTTGTCCGAAAGAGCACTCGATTCATCAATTATGCAATTCCGCACAAAGTCGACTATTTTGACGCTTTCAAATTCCTGCAAGACCTGTTGTTTAACACCTAACCACCACTAAACACAATACTTTCTTCCGACACGTCATCAATTTCATGCATCAATACGTCATCCGGCCTTCTCATACAATGCCTTGAGTGCGTGTTTTGACATGGCCCGAGTACTGCGGGTATTTTTTTTATCCAAGTCTGCGCTACACTCACTGCAAGGTCCTTATGAAATTTAGAAACTGCATTCGTATGAACGTGATTTCAAAAACAGGTGTACCAATTTCATGTTCAATGTTTGACTCTTCAGCTACTAGTAAGAAGATTTCAACGCAATCCGTTTTAGGAAGGTTTTTGAGATCTTGCGTCATTTGGAAGCAATTTTGTGTTATAATATACATTTCTAGAAACATGCTTTTGGTCGATGCATTTGCGATTATTTAACGATTTGCATTATTTTAATTTATTTTTATGTTTAGTTTGTGGAGAACAAGTGTTCCGAACATAGTTTAACATTTAACATAGTTTAACATTTAACATAGTTTAACATTTAAGATAGTTTAACATTTAACATAGTTTAACATTTAACATAGTTTAACATTTAACATAGTTTAACATTTAACATAGTTTAACATTTAACTCTGCATAGAAATAAGAAAAATATCCTGGAGCACTGTTTGGTGTTCCAAAGGTTGCCAAATGTTTGCTAAACCATGTTTACTTAAAAATGGTAAAAAACACCTACTGCTCTTTAAGATCGGTTAAAATGCTGTTTTGTAAAGAGGTTGTTTAGCAAAAGTGGCTATGATTTTAGCCAAGATGTGTGTGAGAAAGATCATACAAATTCCAAAATACAAAACTTAAAATTCACATTTCTGAGACAAAATCGAAAGGATTCCAGATATAAATCTTCACAATACATATCCTTCCGAGTTTCATATTAGGTGTCAATTTTGCTTGAAATTATTGTGTACGTCTGTTTGATACAAAACCGTCGTAACCTCATTAAAAAAATGGGCATTTGATCGTGGTTCCCTGGGTCATGGTCACCGCTTGCTGATTACTATAATAATTAAATCAAATAGATGCGGGAATGCAATGCAGTTATCGACGGATAAAAACATAAATTACTGAAATAGTAAAACTATGACCGGTATTGTTAATGCTGTCAATTGTATACCATCATTTGGTCTTCTGTGCGATTTTATTTACATCCATCTACACATTTCCGGTAGTCTGTGTCATACCCTTGTCAGAGATTGCATCGCTCGAAGGGTGTTGAATATTTTAATATATTTTAGTAACGAGGCTTATCGTTGTATTTCTACTAGTTTTAATGATTAATGTTAGTTATGATGTTAGGTCTCAGTAAAAGTTTACTTATACAAGCTTTAACTCAAGTGTCAGATTTACCGTTGAGCAAAATGACGACTACATTTAGGAGCGTGCCTGCACAAAAATGACTTAGGGCCTCAATTTGCAGTCACAAGAACGAACAGAATTGTCATAGCTGCCAAAATCACGTAGACGCTGTAAGACGTTATCTTTGATAACTACACGTGGTCTTAGAAACATATAAAATATTACTTTTTTAACCATAACAGTTGAAAATTCATAAGCATTATAATTATAGCCACAGTGAAATATTTCGTCAATACTGTCCTCATCAGAAAACTGCATGCATAATCCCTCAACAAGAACAGTTTTTGCAAGAATAACTGCACGAAAATACTAGTCATGTTATAACAGAGAAGTTGAAGTAATTCCTGTAAAACAGCCTCCTGGGGAATTTTTGAGATTTTTAAATTCACTAGAACTGAAAAATAATGTATGACTAATTTGGCGAGACCTTTTCTCACAAAACGCAATATGCTTCATACAGGCAGTCTATTTGGCAGCCAAAGTTCATTCATTGTGTTAAACATATTTGGTCATTGAAAGGGAAGTTTTTAAACTAATGGTGCGTGGACCACGTCTGTTTGAGAGTTTTCCATTTGTGGAAAAAGTGATTCTATGCAATTGAATTCAGACAAGCCAGAGAATATTAGAATTATTAGAAAAATGTGGGTCTGTATGGATTATAATTATTTTACAGTATCGTAATTAAATCACAACTGGAACCTTCCTTTATTTAGTATGTTGCTGTTTCCTTATCTAATTTAAATTTTAGGCTGATTTAAGTCTCAACATCAGGAGTGGCACTGTCGTTTGATTTGAAATAAAGTTTGAGTATTAGGTGGTTCTGGTGGTCCTCAATATTTTTGAGTCACGGTTTAATTCCTACCTGCGTCAACTTCACTAATAATTTGCGCATGCAGGGTTGGCTGGACACTTTAAGTTGCGTGAAGTGGCTACGACTAGCACTTGCCTGCTCTGGGTATATGAATGTTAGCTTTTAACACTTAAACCCATGTTTTGCTCTTCCTTCACTTTTCCTAAAGATTCACTGCTTGCAAACAGGAAACTTTGCGGTAAATTAAGGAATTGTGAGTTTTGTAAAATACTTTGATAGTCGACATCCTCTTTTCAACTGATTAATGTAATTATGGAGTAGTTTGGCTGTTTGAACGCACTATCTTTCAAGGTAATTGTATGCAAACAGCGGCTTTGTGAATAAACTGGTGATTCTGTTCGTTTTTCTCAAATAGCCGGACGAACATTTGGTTACCGTAAAAGATGGAAAAGTCTGCATTGGAATCAGTTTCAGAAGACTGTTGAGTGCCACCAAGCGGTGTAATGCGACAGTAGTGGCCCCATAACCTATAGCAACGCGTCGACGCGTCACTGTTCAATCCATCTGATTACTGCCAAGATAATTACGTTGAGCTTTTTACCTTTGAGCTAAGACTTGCATTTCCATTAACTGAGGCTCCCCTATATACCCTGAACATTAGATTGACACTAGTAATATGTACATGTACGCCTAAGCATTTCCACTAAAAAATATCAAGACAGTGTGATAACTGTTGAACTTACGAAGTATACGAAACAGCAGACACACATGGTATGCACCAAACCACAACGAACGTATTACGAATGTTCTACAAGTTGTTTGTAACCAGTGTAATTCTAATTCCTGAAATGTTAACTTAAAGCAGATGGCAATGAATGCTGACAAAAGAGGGCGGGTTTGTAATGAACTGTTACCCATGGCTGAAGACACAGCAGGCAAGTACAATAAACTGAGATATATTCACACTCTTTTTTAATTTCTTGATTTTCTCGCACAAATTGTGATTTCAAGATAACCAGATTGTTTGTTTTTCTTAAACCAGGGTCATTTCAAAGGAACAATCATTTGAAAATTGATCGTAATGTATATACGTGGTAACACGTTGCCTTCAACGAGAAGTAAATCGCCTTGTCTTCGTTCGCCTTAATGTAATGTAATCTATCCCCATTGTTATTTACCATAGTTTTCCAGTATTCGAAAAATTGTGATTTTACACTAGATGCATACATGTACGTGTACCTGTTGTCGTAGAAAATGTTAAGACTGATTTCTTGCTACAAAAATGTCAATGACAACGATGCCATGAGGGCCTTAAATTTTAAAATTTACTAAAAACGGCAGGATAAAAATGGAGATCATAAAATTTACAAGCAAACACATTACGTGGTGCACCATAGGGGGACTGGGGTTTTTAGCGCTCCACTTTCTTCAGTGCTGCGCCGCACAAGAAACAACAATGATATAAATGTTAAAGTTGCCTAATTAAAATTATGCCCAAGAGAATTTACTCGGAGTAATAACACCAGAGTGCTCTTCCTACCTCAAAACTACATGACAAAATTAATCAGTTCAGAAACAATTTTACTTAGAACAATTTCTGTAGCATTAAATCCACTAAATAACATTCGTGACACTTAAGAGGAGACGACTCATATAAAAGAGATTCCTGTGGGATTTTGTGGACTCTGAAATACACGACGACACAAAACAGAACGTAGATGATTTGGCAAAGCCATCTCACACAAAACATATTATACTTCGTAACAACTGTCAATTTTGCAGCCGATTATCATCCATTCAGTGAAATACCGTTGGTACATGTAGAAATGTCTCGAAAGTACAAAATATTATCAAAAAAATTAACAATGTTACTGACTTTCAAATTTATAAAAGTGGGTCGCTGTTCGTTTTTCTCACATAATTCTAATTCCAGTACAGTCAACCTTAGAAGTTCAAGATAGACAGCGAATAGAAATAGTCAGTTGACCTTTACCTCCTTTTTCTATCCATGGTTTTAATGACGGAACTTACCTACATTTGTCTTCCTTGCCCTCTTTGCCCTCCATGATTCTAATAAACAAAGATAACAACGAGTTAACAATAGACTCAAAAGTAATAACCATGAGACAACGAATGCAAACAACATAGACTCGGATTTGACAAATGTTAGTCGTTTAATACACTAATCGTAACAAAGTGAAGTTAAGAAATATTCACATTCATTTGTCATTCCATGTTTTTATAACATTAATTTTGCTTTGTGTGTCACACCATTGTTTGTTCTCATTGTCTTCACTTTGAAGAAGCGTGAAAGAAAAAATAGACAAAGTCATTGCCACCCAAAGACGTTAACAAGACTAACCATTAAAAAATGTGAGTAGTGCAATGGATGATACACATAAGCAAACCAGAGTATATCAAGAAAAAATGTGCAGTAAAGGTAATGAAAATTACCGCAAATACATCATAAGCAAAGCAGTGACACAGTAATCAGAGGAAAACAGGTGAAAATAGGTGATTGAAGGGTGAGCACGTGTAGTACCTGTACGTAGGATTTTGTCCATGGAGTTCCGGTTAATAATAAACATAATATGGATCTGATGAAGAAGCAAAAACGGGTAGGGGCGCCCCTCAACCAAAAAATTGGAGGCGAAAATATTTTCCTTTCCTAATATTCCAGGTGTTAATATCAATTAATTAACAATTAATTATTTAAACTTTCAGTGCACAAACTTTATTTTAAAATATAATTGAAAAAATAATACTCTCAAAATGTTTTTATATAATTGTTTCGAAAACCCACACGTTACGACTGTGCTCAGTTACTTGAAACATTCCCAAATATCGTGTCAACAGGGGAAGATCTAGGATTTTTTAAAAGGGGGGTCCGATCAAAGATTTTTTTAGGTTGGGTGGCCCAAGTCAACTTTGACATCACTAAAATTGAGGGAAAATTGGGGGTCTGAACCCCTTTGGCAAAGGATTTGTCTGTGCTCAACTGTGTTGTTTAAGTCTTTTGCGTATTTTTAAATTCTTTACTCACAGTTTTTATATTTTCTCGCATTTATCTTCAATCATTAAGAGGTCCTCTGTTGACTTATGACGTTTTATAATATTGTAACTAAAAGCCCGGCGATTCCTTAAATCAGTCAAACATTTAGGGACTTAGTCCTTAAGGAGGCGTTGCATGAAAAGATCCTTAGTTATTTTCAATAATATTGAGAATTCAACGTAGAAAGCTCAAAATATGCAGCACTTTTAGGGAACAGAGTGGAGTCGCTATTTGGGACTTATTCACTGGACCATCAGCAGCCGTGCCTGATGGTATCTGAATTGGGTAACGTATTGGGGTAGGTTGTGGTGAATGAAACTGGATTCAAGAGGGGTGAGGGGCTGAGAAGAAGCAAGAGATGGAATTTCTGCCTGCATTTTAATAAACCTGCCTTTTATGACCACAGCTAAGATGCCAATGGAATACACAGTCCATTTAGGGTAGTTTTGTCGATGCGTTCCAGCTCGCGTAAACAATTCACACTTTTTAAAATCAACTATTAGCACTTAGTTCAGGCATATTCAGCCCACATCGCCAAGCCAACTTCAAAGTAAACAAAGTAAGAACGCCTAATTTCTTGACTTGATGTTTTAAGAAGCGTGTCAAAACGAAACATCTAAACAAACGGCATCGTCAATGAATGTTAATGGGTTTCCAAGGTAATAGACGTACTTCCGAAGTACCCCGCGGTGTAGAGCTCACTTTGCTTTTAAAAGAACACTTCATTCAACAATTCCTATGAAAATTTATCAAGCAGGTTACCAAATCCTACATTAAATACTTAGTATGCACTACGTCCATGTCATGGTCATATCAAGATTATTGACCAACTGCAGTCAGCATGTAAGCAACAGCAAACAAATAAAAACAATGAATAAATAAATAAAAACAAATAAACAATAATAAAAACAGAATTAAAAGGGATAAAATATGACAACATAACGATGATAAATTAGTAAATAAGAAAAAATTGTAAATATTATTATCTTTTTTGGATCTGAATGTATGAAGACTGCAGAAAGAAATGAAAGAAAGCAATCAATGGGCATAGAATAAACTAATCAGTAGTTCCCAAAGTCATTCAAACAGTTAACGATAATATTCCATGGAAGGGATCAAATGCAGGGAACAATGAAGACATTAAGTTCAAATCACCCAGTCCAGCCCTGGTTGACTGGCAACAGTTTCACACAAAGCATTCTTTGTTTCAATCGTGAACATCTGATCTTAAACAGTGGAGAAGCAAAAACGCATCAGTCACGAATATTCAATTAATTGCTGCAAAGCTGCAGACATGCAAAAAGCACCATTGCTTTTTTACCAACTGGAGCCGTCATGTCTTGCCATATTTTTTATTGCACACACGCCCGCTATTTGTCTCTACGGTCCATGAAGCAACAATGGCTGCCACTGGCCGTCCAGTTGGATTTCGCTTGGTGACTTGTCTCCCTCTTCTCAAACAATTCTAATTCCAGTACAGTCAACCTTAGAAGTTCGAGATAGACAACGAATAGAAATAGTCAGTTGACCTTTACCTCTTCTTTATATCCATAGTTTTAATGGCGGAACTTACCTACATTTGTCTTCCTTGCCCTCTTTGAGGGCTGAGGTATATCTTTTTCCACCCATGATTCTAATAAACAAAGATAACAACGAGTTAACAATAGACTCAAAAGTAATAACCATGAGACAACCAATGCCAACAAAATAGACTCGGATTTGACAAATGTTAGTGGTTTAATACACTAAACCTAACTACATGTAAGGTAAGTTAAGAAATATTCCCATTCATTTGACATTCTAGATTTTTATAACATAAATTTTGTTTTGTATGTCACAACATTGTTTGTTCTCATTGTCTTCATTTCGAAGAAGCGTGAAAGAACATCAAAAAAGATTGAAGAAGTTATTGCGACTATATACATGGAAACTTTTTGCCTTCAAGGAGCATTAAACTGCCTTGTCATTGTTCTTTTCATTTGAAATACAATTAAACTCCATCACTATTTACCATGGGATTTATAGTATTCAAAAATGGGGTTTTTAAACAAAATTGAAACCTGTCATGGTAGCAAGTTTTAAGCCTGTTATATACACAATATAGTCACACTCAAATTGAACCTGATCAACAGAGATGTTTGAAATTTTCAGAGCTGCAATGCAGAATTCCATGTGAATGACAGATCATAAAGTTTACTAGTAAAGAATAACAATCGAATATTCAAGTGTCCTCATTACGATAATGCACTTAAGTAAATACTCGGTATAATAACACGATAGTGCTCTTTCAAGCACTGTGACAAAAAAGTCCTAAAAACAATATTCTCGTAAAATCTATTCATCATGGAACTCATTAATTGAAATTATAATTCCTGCAAAGCGGATTCTTGGGGAATTTTTCAGTTTATCAAAATCACGAGGACGCAAGCATAAATTATTGGTTCTTTGGCAATTTTACCAAATCTATATTGATATAAACGTGGGTTATAAATATCCGATCGGAAATTTCGAGTGTCGGCATAAATGTATTTCCGCTTGTCTTTTCCAATTTGGGCTCGTAAAAAGTGATGTTCGAAAACAGGCGTCGCAACTCCTATGCCGCGAGTGAGAATGACCCAATTTCTAGCTAGTATTTTTTCCTCTTCCGCTCGTTTCTATGATTGCTTTTTGCACTTTATTTCGAGCCCATGGACTTACCGTTGTCACCAGTGCCAATGGTGGGTAGCATCTCCTGCCGTGCATTAAGAATGAGTGAGTTGTTGAAATTGAAATTTCTAGGTCCAAAGTGCACCTCAAAACCCCTTTAATACTCAACAAATTTCTTTTTCAAAATACTCATTCTCCTCCTGCAGTTATAGGAGTCAAGTCCTGGCCTTGTTAACACCCGAAGTAGAAGTAACGCCTGCTCTACACGTGACATTTTTTTGGAATTTCTTCACTTATGACACATATTCAGTGCCAAGTAAACACAAATCGGTATCTCGTGGCATTTTGTTGCTAATCAACATGTGTTTCCATATTGGGCATTTTTCAGTGCTGTACAAAGTTGAGCTAGTTTGAGGCTTTTGGTTTCATACAAAACTAGTTGTTTAATACCTTAGCAACACTAAACTCAAACCGTTCTTGTGAAACTTTGGTATATGTATTCCTACGAACATCACACTGGCGCATTTCAGTGGTAGAGGTGCATTTTAATGGCGATTTGAAGTTTTATGTTTGCCCCTGCAACTCCGGACAATGAGGTAAATATCTGTCTGTTAGCAAGATGATGACACACTCCGATTTTCAAGACGGTTGAGATATTTTGCGTCACTTGGGAGCCATTTTTGTGATATTGATAAACACTTCTAGAAGCTTGATTTTAGCCGATGAACTATTGGTTATTTAAACGCTTTGTATTGCATTAGTTACCTGCTATGTCTATCCTGTGTAATGCCAGTGCTTCGAATATAGTGAGACCTTTACATGTAACTCTACACACAAATATAGTGAGACATTTACATGTAACTCTACACAAAAATAAAAAAGAGATCCCTGAACACTTTTTTGTTCCAAAGGTTGTCAAGATTTGACTCGCTACAAACGGAACAGACATTGTCACATCAACTAAAGTGAAACCATATTTATTTGAAAATAGTAAAAAACACTTATTGCCTTTTAAGATCGGTTAAATTGCGATTTTGTAAAGAGGTCGTTTAGTAAAAATTGCTATGATTTCAGCTAAGTTGTGTGCTAGAAAGATCGTTTTCAAAATACAAAACTTAAATATTCTGATTTTTGCAAAGAAATCAAAGTGATACAAGAACATACATGAACAAAAACGACTCAGGAAAGCCTCAAAATGTAGTCAAGAGACCAAACACAATTGTGATAGCTGCCGAAATTACATAAGACCTTATTTTTTATGCAAACAGACGGGCTTAGAAACATATAGAATGTTATTTTTTTTAAATTATGGCACTTGAAAATTTAGAGATATTATAGGAAACCGTTCACAAATGCCCTTCCCACATCACTTAAAAACTGCATGACATAAACTGTGTTTACACAAGAACAGTTTTTGCAGGACTAACTCCAGGAAATTGTTAGCCATGACATAACAAATTAGTGTAAATAATTCCTGTAAAACAAATTCCTAGTGGATTTGTGAGATTGTGAAATACACTAGAACTGAAAAATAATAAACGGGTAATTTGGCTTGCCCTTCTCTCATAAAACGCAATATGCTGTATACAGGCAGTCTATTTGGAAACCGACAATTAATTCATTGTGATAAACGTCGTTGGTCATTGACAGGGAAAGGTTAAAAGCAATTGGGCACGGACCACGCCTGTTTGAGAGCTATCCCTTTTTGAAAACAGTGATTCTATGCAATTTGATTCAGACAAGCCATAGAATATTAGAAAAAATCCGAATCTGTATGGATTCTAATTTATTATAAAGTATCGTCATTCAAATGACAACTGAAACCTTCCTTTAGTACATGTATGTCTCACCATCAGGGATGGCACTGCCGTTTGATTTGAAGTAAAGTTCGAATTATAGGTGATCTTGTTGGTCCTCAATATTTTTGAGTCACGGCTTAATTCCTACCCGCGCCAACTTCAAAAATAATTTGCGAATGCTGGGTTGAATGGACAGTTTAAGTTGCACGTGATGGCTAAGACTAGCATTTGCTTGTTCTGAGAATGTGAATGTTAGCCAATCACACTTCAACCCACGTTTTGATCTGACTTCCTTTTCCTAAACATTCACTGTTAGCACGCGGGAAACTTTGCGGTAAATTAAGGAAATATGGGATTTGTGAAATATTTTGCTAGCCGACATCCTCCTTTCCTCTGATTAGTGTAATTGTGGAGTAGTTTGGCTGTTTGCACGCACTATCTTTCAAAGTAATTGCATGCAAACCGTGGCTTTGTGAACAAACTTATGATTGTGTTCTTTTGTTTTAAATATCCGGAAGCATGTTTGTAAACCGTAAAAGATGGACAAATCTGCATTGGAATCATTTCCAGAAGACTTTGTTGGGTGCCACCACGTGGTGTAATGCGACAACAGTGACCCCAGAAGCTGTAGCAACGCGTCGATGCGTCACTGTTAAATCCATCTGCTTACTGCGAAGACAATTATATTGAGCTTATTACATGTAACTTCGAGCCAAGACTCGCATTTCCATCGACTGAGGCTCTCATAAACAAAGTGAACATTAGATTGACACTACTCCTATTTACATGTGCAGTGTACGCCTAATCATTTCCACCCCAAAACATCAAAACTGTGTGATAAGTATTGAACTTACAAAGTGTACGAAACAGCAGACACGCGTGATACGCACCAAACCATAACTAGTTACATCAGAATTTTCTGCATTTTTTTGCAACCAGTGTAATTCCAATTTCAGAAATTTTACCTTACGATAAATGCTGACAAGAGGAGCGGGTTTGTTTAGATATGGCTGAGGACACCGCACGCAACTACAGTAAGCTGAGATATATTCACTCTTTTTTAATTTATGGATCTTTCCACGAAAATTGTGATTTCTAGATAGCCAGATTTTTTGTTTTTGTTGAACCTGGGTTAGTATAAAGAAACAGTCATTTAAAACTTAATCGTAAAGTATCCATGGTAACATGTTGCCGACGACAAGTAAATCGCCTTGTCTTTGTTCTTTTTATTGAAATGAAATTAATCCCTATTGTTATTTACAATGTTTTTCCAGTATTTGAAAAAATGAGTTTTACACACTATGCATACCTGCTGTCGTAGTCACTTTTAGGTCTGGTGTCTGGCGATACACAGCATGAGACGCATCAAGAGGGTTTTTTGAGATCTGTTTGTCAATGTCAACAATGTTATGAGTTTCTGAAATATAAAATTTACTATAAACGGAAGGGTAAAAGTGAAAATAACAAAATTTACCGCCCACGCTAGGCTTACCGCCCACCCCTGTTTGTTAGATTCCTAATTTAAGCGCCTGGGCGGTAACCCGGACGAGTACGATACTCAAGATTGTCTATTTCCACAATTTAATATGATTTATTGACGATAAATTGACCAGCTGTTCTGAGGAGACCATAACATTAATTGTGCAATTTCCAACGTTCCATTCCAAATAAGGCAGAACCGCTGGGCCCAGTTAAGTGTTTAAATTTCACGCGAGTTTTTCGGACTGGAGAAAGGTTTGAACTAATGGCACTTTGGCAAGTCGGTTTGGGGGCCGCCTTTTGTCAAAAGAAAGTCATGTCCAGTGCATACAATTGAAATATGGCACGTTAAGGAGATGATCTCTTTGCCAGCCATGAAATTTTAGAGTTTCATTTGAAGTCGATTTTGAGAGTTTATTCCAAACGAAACATTTCAAAGCAAAGAACACAAAATCAAATAACATGTACACGCTATAAGGTTTTGTTAACGTTGATGGTTCCAGATTCGATTCGAGTCCGTAAGACACACAACAGCCATCTTTTAGGAGGTCACTTCATATGTATTTTTCAGACAGAGGAGAGCGTACATCAAACAATACGCCATCTAGCAGTCGCAATACATAATCTATTACAGGTTTCGTTCAGTTTTATAATAAAACGTAAGTCTAATGAACACAATGTTGTACCTCGGCAAAAATTAGAAAATCATCGACCATTCTCGTCTATTTCAGTGACTGCGATACCCTACACATCCAGTGAGGAACAGGTTGTGAATGACGGCCATAACTGAAAACGTAACGATACCGCCTGAGTGCATAACTGTTGCCATGTCGTTTTTGATTCCCACTTTGATTCCTATTTACTGTCCAATTGTTTATCCACTCGTCTGTACAAGAAATGCAGCCAGCAAGAAGTGCCTGTAGTCTTAACAAAAAGACGGTATAATTTAACTAAAGGACCCACTCTAGTAATAAATTAAAACAGAAAATCTCTCTAAAAAAGTAAATGTGTTTACTCCATCGTCCTACCATGAAACAAAGATCAAAATACGGAGGAAACGGCCGGAAATTGATACGGCTACCAGAGCGCGAGGGTGTCCGAAAATTGCCCTTATATGTGCCCTTTGACCTTTGATGTAAACAAAACAATGCAGAGTTCAAGCGGTAGCCAACCCGACTTCTTTGAACGCACGCCACATTTCCTCTGTTAATATTCAAGATGTAAAACTCTCAAATTTAGCCTCCCCGTGAAGAAGGTTATCCACGACATTTTGAAATGTAGTGTTTACAAGTTTACAGTTCAATGCCTCTTTAAAGTCCTTCTTGCAAACTGCCCATGTGGTTCTAGTATCCGAAAATACTTACTACATAAAATCTTGTTTTCGACACCCTTTCTTTATACTCTTTTCGCCTTTCTTGCCAAAAGCGATTTTTGAACAGTATTTGACCCTTCTCTCTGAGCGTATGATTACCAGTTGCCATCGGTTATTTCCGTACCCACATTTCCGGTCATCAGTTCAGGAACTTGTCCTGAAAGCCGCCATTTTTTCATTGTAACTGAATGTGCTATCGCTTGCTCGAAAAGTCTTCATTATTTTGTTTTATTAGTAACATCTCGTGATTCGTTTGCATATGTAGTGTATTTATAGTTTGTAGTTAGTGGTCGTTGATGTTTTTTGGAATGTTACGCGTACTTAGTATGTTAAAATAGCATAGGTGTTTAGTTCCTTACGTACATGTAGGCCGGTCGAACCTAGGAACCAATATGGGTCGAACCAATTTTTTTCGGTTTTATTTTTTTTCTCGTTTTGAAAAAGTACTTTGCGAACATCGGAAAGGTAGTGCATTCTACTCAGTAAAAATCGAAAAAGTATCAAAATCGGGGCAAGCAGTGTAAAGTTATTGCAAGTTTTGTGGCTAAATTTGGGTCACTTTGTTTGGGTCGCGTCGGCCATACAAGAGGACAGCGGGATAAGTTACGAGTTTAAAACTTTGTGTAAATTGTTTTCGCCAACAAATTACGGTGAAATTTAGTTAGAAATATCTTTACTTACTATTCTGCACGATTTCACAGTGTTCACCAAATTTCAGCCTCGCAGTTGTTACTCATTAAGTGATAAATGTGCTCACAATTCCCGTTGGACTTCGTCTCATAGTTTAACATTTAACATAGTTTAACATTTAATTCTGCATAGAAATAAGAAAAATATCCTGGAGCACTGTTTGGTGTTCCAAAGATTGCCAAGGTTAGACTTGTCACATAAATGTTTGCTAAACCATGTTTACTTGAATATAGTAAAAAAACACCTACTGCTCTTTAAGATCAGTTAAAATGTGGTTGTGTAAAGACGTTGTTTAGCAAAGGTGGCTATGATTTTAGCCAAGATGTGTTTGAGAAAGATCACACAAATTCCAAAATACAAAACTTAAAAATTCACATTTCTGAGACGAAATCAAAAGGATTCCAGATATCAATCTTCACCATACATATCAGTCAGAGTTTCATTTTAGGTGGCAATTTTGCTTGAAATTATTGTGTACATCTGTTTGATACAAAACCGTCGTAACCTCAGTAAAAATTGGCATTTGATCGTGCTTCCCTGGGTCATGATCACCGCTTGGTGATTACTAATAATAATTAAATCAAATAGATGCTGGAATGCCGTGCAGTTATCGACGGATAAAAACATAAATTACTGAAATAGTAAAACTATGACCGGTATTGTTAATGCTGGCTATTGTATACGATCATTTGGTCTTCAGTGCGATTTTATTTACTTCCATCTACACATTTCCGGTAGTGTGTGTCATACATGTACCCTTGACCGAGAATGCATTGCTCGAAGGGTGTTGAATATTTTAACATCTTAGTACTGACACTGATGGTTGTATTTCTACTAGTTTTATTGATTAATGTTCGTTATGATGTTAGGTCTCAGTAAAACTTTACTTATACAACTGTACAAGGTTTCACTCACGTGTCAGATTTACTGTTGAGCAAACTGACGGCTACATTTAGGGGCGTGCCTGCACAAAAATGACTCAGGGCCTCAACTTGCGGTCACGAGAGCAAACACAATTGTGACAGCTGCCAAAATCACGTAAGACGTTTTTATGCATACACGTGGTCTTAGGAACAATGAAACTTGAAATCATTCCTGTAAAACAGATTCCTGAGGAATTTTTGGGATTCTGAAAGACAGAAGAACTGAAAAATAATAAATGGGTAATTTGGCAAGAACTTCTCTCACTAGACTCAATATGCTTCATACAGACAGCACTTTGTTATGTCGTCGTTTCCCTCTTTAAATTATAAGGCTGGTATCAGTGTCACCATCAAGGACTGCCGTTTGATTTGAAATAAAATTCGGGTATTAAGTGGT
The DNA here is from genome assembly GCA_002633005.1 of Phoronis australis. Lineage (NCBI taxonomy): Eukaryota > Metazoa > Phoronida > Phoronidae > Phoronis > Phoronis australis. The sequence goes on along the minus strand of NMRA01000423.1, from coordinate 379,087 downwards.
CTAGCTGGCCCTCGATGTTTTTCAGTCACAGTTAAATTCGAACTAGACAGACTTCAATAACTTGCACCTGCAGGGTTGGCTGGACATTTTAATTTGCACGTGACGGCTACGACTACCATTTGCTTGTTCTGAGTATCTGAGTGTTGCCCATCAAACTTAAACCCACGTTTTGATCTGACTTCACTTTTCCTTAATATTCAGTGATTGCAAGCGAAATAGCCAGATTCTTTGTTTTTCTTGAACTTGGGTCATTTTAAAGAAACAATCATTTGAAAATTAATCGTAACGTATACATGATGACATTTTGCCTTCAACAAGAAATAAATACGCTTGTCTTTGTTCTTTTTTTCAAAATACAATTAACCTCCATTGTTGTTTACAATGGTTGTTCCAGTATTCAAACGTGATTTTACACAACATGCATACCTGCTGTCGTAGTCACTTTCTGGTCAGATTTCTTGCGATACACAGCATGAGACCCATCAAGAGAGATTTTTGAGATCTGCTTGTCAATGTCAGCAATGCCAAGAGGGTCTGAAATATAAGACTTACTATAAACGGCATGGTAAAATTGGAGAACATTAAACTTACAAGGAAACTCATGATTGTAGTATGCTTGATAGAAAGCCATCTTGCTAACGCATATCATGAAGACCATGGTCGCAAAGGCCTGCTTCATCGTGAATTTTCCTCGGTGACGTCTGTGACCATCTTTTTGTATTTCTGAAATTGATGACGACTGCTGGCGTGTTATTGCTGCAACCGGAAGTTGAAGTGCAGTTCTATCACACCTAGATTGGCGCAAAGCTGCATTATAAATATACCAAACTGGTCCATGTATTGTCACTGCCATGTTTTGAATATAGTAGATGAAGCGACAATGCAGCTCTACCACTATAATAACAATATGAATATTAAAGTGGCCACAATACAAAATTTCCCAGGTCAAAACTACACGTGCTAGCCCTGCTCCTCTGTTTACACAAAATTTCTACAACGAACAATCTGTGTAGGATAAACTCAATTAAAGTATGCTCGTGACGAAACGCTTAAGTGGAAATAATCCCGAGGATTTTGTGTACTCTTTAATACACAAGGACACAAAAATAAAAAAGGGTTGATTTGGCAAAACCATCTCACACAAAACACAATATATTCTATAACGCATTCAAATTTGAAACCAAAAATCACCCATTGCGTTAAAATCGTTGGTAGAAATGTTTGGTATGCAGAAAGTTACTAACTGTCAAATGTTAAAGAAGCAGATGATTAGTCCGGTTCTGTTGAAGACTTGCTACGATGATGACCAGTTCTAGACCTTGACAAGATCAAAAAATTACGACAGGAAAACGTTACCACAAAAATGTATCGCAACCCTTGTCACGATTCCCGATTATGTGGCAGTAAATTGACAAGTCTGTGTATGTGACTGTGTAGTCAGCTTGGTACTCGGCCATCTTGTGTCTAATGAAGGCAATGCTAATGGGGAACTGTTTCATCAGATACTGTCCTTGTCAACAACTGTGGCCCTCTCTTTGAATTTCAGTGAATCCGTGGCAACGTGGGTTTGAGTGAAATTTATAACGAGTGACGAAAGGGAGTGGTAGTACCACACCTATACTCGGACAAAGCGTTGTTATATACACCCTGGTGGCCGGTATATTCCCATGGGTGCATTTTGATTGTAATTTTCAGACACAACAGACGGGTTCAAAACGTTCCTAATCATAAAGAAAACACTGCCCATGGTAGGCTTACTGCACACCCCCGTTTTTTTAGATTCAAATTTAAGCGCCCATAACGGTAACCCGGACAAGCACGGTACTCAAAATTGATTGTTCAGAATTATTTTAAAGGCTTACAATTTAGCATGAGGAATTTCCAAAAATAAGACTCAAATCGTTGTTTGAAATTAACATGAAGAAAAAACTTAAAGGACTGTGATATAGTCTTCATTTTGAACATCTACCTTAAACGAAAATTAGCCATGTTATTAAACGTTTGCAATAGTTTTCAAGGAATAAGTCTATGTCATAGGTATATTTTGTCAATGGAAAGTTACCACTACACAATATTTCGAGTACATTGTACTTGGAACACTGTCCATGCTTGTGAGATTTTTCAAGATACAGACCAAAACATGAGCGTAGTTCGTTGTTAGCAGACAGAACACGCAAGAATAC
>NMRA01000423.1:337230-368790 GCA_002633005.1 Phoronis australis | reverse complement strand
TCCCCAACACCACGTCACAGATGTGTAACGAAGGAAAATGGCGCCGTTTCTATTTTCCGTTACAACAATGGCGTTACAACGCCACGGCAACAAATATGTAAAGAACTTTTTATAGCGACGTACAATTCAGTTAATGTTGAGAATATAGCAATAATAATTATAAACACGAATTTAGAGCATTTTGTTGTTCAGATTGGTTGAGACCTTGCAATTTACACTTTAATACATGTACTGTTATAATCGGTAACTTGCCAACCCTTCAAGTTTACAGAGCTGACTGGCTAGCTGGAGTCTATATTGCCCACGGCACAGTCACACCAGTGTAAATTGTTGATGCGGACTGGTTGCACCGGCAAATTTTCCTCTGACGATGGCGATGACTTGGTATCACTTTGTGTTTTCTCGGCTCAAACAAGTATCCCTGGTGACCCTACATTTCGCACTAAAATTTCTTATTCCGACAATATGAAAAACGCTACTTGATTGCACGCTAACACAGGACAGTGACTTTGCCCCCGCCAAATACGTTACGAGACTAAGCAGCGCTCCAAGCCGGTAGTTTTTTAAGCTTCGTTAGAGAATATAAGTTTAATTTTTTGTTGAATTATTTGCGAAATTAATCAACAATACATGAAAGAATATCCAGAATTTATTTAGAATAAAATACAGTTCCCTTTTAAGCACTTCGAACTTGTATGTTGAACCACTTTCTTACTTCTGTGTTACTGTTATTCTAGATGTAATGAAATTTAGTGACAACTGTATGTGGTAAGAATTGGATAAATACATTATCCTTTTAAAGACTCTATATCATTATCACATTTTGGATTATTTATATGTTACAATAAACAGTGACTTAAAGAAGAAATCTCTTTCTACATTTGCTTTCAGTATGGATTCCCATGGTGGATGGCGAGCTGCTCTATACAAGAACATTATGGCTTGTACAGGCCTCAGGCTAAATGTGGGGTCGGTACCACGGCAATGACACAGATTACAGGCTAGCACGGCAAAAGCGCCACATTCGACACGCTAGCGTATCACAAGCGCCACGTTCGACACGGTAGTGTGTCAAAAGCGCCACATTTTTGCCACGTTTTGGCACGCCACGTTGGACAGGCTATCGCCACGTTTTACACACTTATCGCCACGTTTGACACGGTAAGCGTGTCATACGTGGAGTATTGGAACGAAAATTACACGTTTTCGACGCGTTCTTGACACGTTTGACACGCTACATTTTACACCTTTGACACGCCACGTTTTACACTTTTGTTTTTATGGCGTACAATACTCCACGTTTTTAGAGGGTGTCAAATGTGTCAAATTCTCACTCGGGAAGAGTCAAATACATGTAGAAAAATCTCAAATTAATTTATGTACACTAGATTTTAACTGTCTCAAAGTAATCTGTGCTAACCAACCTGAGATGGGGCAGTAAGTTAAGTATATGTACAGCACAACCAAAGTTTCTGAATCACGATATTTCGTTGAAGCAATTCCAGGTATACTGACTTCAGGTATTTCGGGTATTTTGGTGTCCTCACATTATCCCTCAGATGAGTTTAATATCACGGCATGATTCAAATTCAATCATTATAACGAAAGGTCTGACCACCACCCGTCTCAGTAGCACACATCAACACCCGATTTCATAAAGGTGGTCTGACAAAACCAGGTTTAAGTCTTAAACCTGGTCTTCCTAAACCTGGTCTAATTTTAGGCCTGACGTACATTTCACCAACATGGTTTAAGAGTCTGAAAGCCTGGTTTTGCTATACCAGTGAGCTGGTTATTTAAAATCATTTTTAGTTTCTAAGGCAACCCACTGTGTCGAGAGGGGTAAACCCAACAAAGAAACTATTGAAGTGCTTCAATGAAACCTTGATCACATGGGTATACAATGGCATACACTAGTAGAATTAGTACAGACAGTTACGAACAGGGTCTAAAAGCTTTTCTCATGAGGAATATTATAATTTCTGTGCCCAACACACACATATATCAAAGTACATGCTCACGGCTAGATGTATCATGATTAAGGCCCGAATTTATTTCCTTGTCATTTTAGTGTTCATTTTTGTGGCCAAAGGGGGGCAAAACCCTTCCCGGCAACATTAAATCGTAGAACAGTGGAGGTGGAACTCAGACAGAAGAATCTCAAGATGCTGTCTTATAGAGATTGATTCAGAGCTATTTAATTGTAGTTAATATGTACATGTACACACATGTGTTGACTGTAATTAAAGTTTGTTTATAAACCACATTTCTTTTTATTCCATACCCCATATTCTTCTATTATTAGTTTAAACACGTTCCCACTTCCCCACAAAATTTTGAGAACAAAAAATTTTGAACTTCGGCTATCTTCGGAAACACGTCACATCAGAAACACATCAAGAATTCCTGACCCGATCACTGCCGAGTCTGCGCATAGGTTTGTTCTCTTGGCTGGGACTATGTGGCACAAATGGGAGTCTTAGTGTTTGTTAGAATGGTATATTATGCAACCTTTGCCATTTGAATGTGACACATGCACATGGTCTCGTGTGTTGCCATAAACATTTTACAATGTGTCCCCATCATTGCAGAATCAGCCTGACTGAGTACACAGTCTCCATTGCTGTGTGCCAGGAGGAGTACTTTTTCAAATGTAGACGGATTTTTACATTTTAACTGGAGTAAATATTTGAAGAAGAATGCCTGACCGTTGTGTAAAGCTGGAGGCTGTGGCAATACGCCAAGGGCTGGGGGTATCTTTGCACAAGTTTCCCACTGATCCAAGACTGTGTCGCAAGTGAAAACACTTTGCGAAGTCCACGAGTGGAGCGTCGCCGTATTCGATAGCTGTAACATGTAGCTAACATATTTCTATGACTGCTTCTAGAACGACAGCCTGTGATCCGAGTATGGTTGTAAACCAGGATGAGTGAAATCTTAGAGAGTATTCGAAACGGTACATATGTCACTTTCCAGAAGCTAGTGGGACTTGAGCTATTATTAACAACGTAACATTCAAAACGGCGGATAGCATGGATGGACACTGTCGGACAGGATTAGTGCTAGAAGTAACTGCTAGATTGCTTTTCTTTTGAATTACAGTTTTTGCAACATACCGGTAAGTGTTTGTAGGTGGATGTGCTGAATTGCTTGATGTTCGTTACCTGTCGTTGCATTTCATTGTATTTTAGCCTAGTCGATCGCTAGCTGGACCAAATGAACAATAAGATTAGGGCTGTCCAACCGATATTTTTTGGATTTGCAAAAATACTTGAATATATTCGGAAAGATAATGCATCCCACTCAATGTAATTTGAAAAAAATATCAAAATCGGTTTAAGCTGTGCACATTTAGTGCAATTTTGGTGGCGAAATTTGGGTCGTTTGTTTGGATCTGCTTGGCCATCCTGGACAACAGCAGCATAAGTTACGAGTTTAACACCGTGCATAATTTATTTTCACCAGCAATTTACGATGAAATTTAGTGAGACAGATCTATAACTACTATTCTGAGCGATTGAATAGTTTTCATTGGATTTCGGCCAAGCAGAAGTTACTTGTAGAGTGATAAAACTGCTCACAATTCCTGTTTTGGACTTCGTCTCATTTCCGGCGGCACCGACAGCATGGTGACTTCTGCTGAACAGAAGGGCATGTTCAATAGCTTCTCGTTTAATTCACCCGATTACATAACATCGCCGTAACTCAAAGTACATCGTATACCAAAGACGCACTACCCTCTCAAACGTGAAGCATTCATCGCTGCGCGTGCCAAAGAGGAGTCAAATCTTCAAAAACATCCCATTCATACTAGCAAGTATTCATCAGACAGGCGAGAGGAATACTCCTGTTTCGTCACACAAAATAAGCACACAACATGGACAACTAAATCGGATTCATAACCAGGCGGAAATGTCAGGTATTTTAGACAAAAATGTTATAGCAAACGGGAGGTCTACAACGTCGCAGGTTCTTGATCGTCAGCGGGTCCGCTTCATCGTGAGCATCAAAGAAAGTATAGCGTGTGTTGTATTGCATTTGTTCCAATGAACGACTCGTATTTTATGCAACATAGAATTGTTGGATTAAAACGGGGAATTGACAAACTGCACGAGTCCCGGCGGATCAAATACCTTTAGTTTGGATCGGAGAGTACCGTTAGACGAATGGTTATTTTTCATTGACGTCATTGTCAATTCATTCCCTTACAGCCACTGTAACAGAAACGCGGACACCTGATTCATACTCCAATACACCACATGCAACATGCAGTCCAACACACACAGACAACAAGTTATACAGGTACTGTACTTACATGAACCTTCACAGGCCTGTCCATCAGGGTTTCCTTGTAGATTAATTCTTTCACAAACAGTCGAACCTTGTGAGCCATAAGTGCACGAACTCTAGCTTCAATCATCTCAAAAACTGTACATGCTCTTTCACAATGATCCCTTTCAAGTTTAAACCCTTTAGAGGAAATTTGTTTCTTTTTGTCATCCGCAATGCTCCAGCAAACAATTCCAAACAACAACGTGGCGCTATTTATCAAACGCATTTTGTAACTTGTACACTCGTGTTCAATGTCATCAGTACACTCCACGTCCACGCCATGACAAAATAGTTTAACTATCAACCCTCCATCTTGTCTTTTTTTTATGTACGGGCATATCCTGCACATGTATGACGCTTCGAGTATATGTTTGATGGTCGTAAACATGCCAGTAGCGATAGGAGATGTGAAATCTGCCAGCCAAGCAATATTAACCATTAAACATGTTTTACAGTAGAAGATTATTTCCTCCGATACCATGCTGACATTGCAATCTTCAGTAACGTCAGTCACTTCACCATCTTTTTCATGCAATATGCGAAAGTCTTCGCTCTTTAGTCGTTGATCATCCACTTTTCCGAACATTGCTGCAACAGTCACTCGCACTTCGACTGGCTCCGAGAATGTTACATCTCCATCTGTGCAGGTCACGCATAATCTCTGAGAATGGAGGTTAGCTCTGCCTTGGGTGTCGTAATGCACTGCCCGTGCTAACAACAACTGATCTACAAACTCAATTTCTATGTTCCCGGATATTGCATTTGGTGGTACTTTGAGTTGAAACCCTTTGTACCCAAAAACTCCACCGTCTGCTCCATCAATAGTTGCTATAGGGATAGAAATGACATTTATCAGTACTTGGGAAGGATTGCAACGAAAGTCAATTAAGTTCCTCGTTTTCTTACTAAGTAGCTTTTATTAGTGATCACTTCAATGTGCAGACTTTGGCACATATTATCTTAGTAATTTTGAATTTCCGTTATCAATTACAATCCGGGAATGAGAAGGTGACGATGGCACCCTTTGTCCTTTTTATCGCTATAAATTTGAGAGCAAAAAAGCGTGTGTGGGCGTAGCTACATGTATTCGGTTAAGCAGAAGAATACTAATCATTCCCCTTTTTTCGGAAAGATCGTGCCCCTGAACACGGCCGACCTCGTACTCATTGCTCGGACTGCTTCACTTGGAAGCTAAAATTGAATTGTTTTTGAGATTTGTTGAATGTTGTGCACTCTATTTTCACGAATACTCGGGGGTACTTAGACATTCCGGGAGGGGCGTCAAACAACCTACATAATTTCTTCTGCCTGCCGTTTGATTCATAGGACCAACTTAAAAGTTCCTGAAAAATTACTGAACGTTAAGTTTGCAGGGTGGACCTACTGCTCTAGTGATACAGGGTGGTTCTACTGATCTCAAGATACAGGCTGGTCCCACTGATCTCAAGATACAGGGTGGTTTCTACTGATCTCACTATACAGGGTCGTCCTACTGATCTCACGATACAGGGTGGTCCTACTGATCTGACGATACAGGGTGATGCTACTAATCTGACGATAGTGGGTGGTCCTACTGATCTCACGATACAGGGTGATCCTACTAATATGGCGATAGTGGGTGGTCCTACTGATCTGACAATACAGGGTCGTCATAGTGTTCTCACGATAAAGGGTGGTCCTACTGATCTCACAATACAGGGTCGTCTTAGTGTTCTTACGACAAAGGGTGGACCTACTGATCTGACGATACAGGATCGTCATAGTGTTCGTACGATAAAGGGTGGTCCTACATGTACCAAGTCACAACAAACTTTTTTACAGCTTTTAAAATTGTTCAGTATATGTACTACATCTCTAATACCAGAATATTTAACATGACACGTGTAAGTTAGACAGCCACTAAAAATTCTAAATGGAAGTTTATCTACCATTTCTATACTTAGTTTTAATCTAGACAAGAGGACAAAGATAACAACAGTTTACAATAAACGCAAACGTATGACAATAAATGCAACAAAAACTTCACACATCATGCTTTGTCCATTGCTCTCAAAAATTTGGATTAAGAAGTGTTTCTAAATGTCAACAGTTTAGAATGAGGGATTAACAAATATACATGTAGGACTCAAAAGATTGTTTGAAATGAACACAGAAAAGTAACTTAGAGAACTTTAAACAGTGTTCATCATAATAGTCAGTGGTGTTGATACGAATGCGTGTTTTTGCTTCACTGTATTCATAATTGAACATTCCAATTTCACCAAAAAAATAGTTTGTTCAGTGATGATCACATTTTTCCTGTAGGCCAGGCCCGTAAACTGCCGGCTAGACTTCTGAAACACTTTTAATTCAGGAACGTAATTTTGCGAAGTCTTGAGATAGATTGACTTTTTCGAGAGAAAATAGGTATACAAAACGCATTCCAAGTAAACGTCACAAAGGGGAGACAGGTTCACGCTATGAAAACTCAATCCTTCTTACAAGTTGGCGGTGCAGCAGATTCTGCTCTTCCGAACAGCTTTTCCTGAAACGAAACAAAATTCAACGCACAAAATAGTTAATAGTACAGTAGCATCTCTTCGAAGTAAATCAATTAACCTGAGCAACAAAATACCTAGGGAAGATCTCGAGATTACCATGTATGGATTTATGCTTTGCGACTTCACTGACATTTTCCTCGCTGATAAATTATTGTATTCCTTCCAATAACTATTGTATTTGCCGACATAATAAACAATAGGTAGAAGTCCAGACTGGTTTGCATTGGAATTTATTCCTTTTAAATACATTAAAATAGCACTTTTAAATTTCAAATAGCTGAAGAACAGAGAAATTTCCATTTGGAAGCCTCGGTGCTGCAATGCAATAGATTTTGGTGATTTGTTTTCTTATCATGTAAAATGAAGTGATATGTAGGTTGAAATAAGCATTGATTAAACACTATTCTGCCCTCGGCAGAGTAGGCGTGTCCACCAATTGAGTGAAATCAGTTGAAAAGTCTGTTGTCCTAATGACTTTGTGGAAGTTAGCACATACGCAGAGGGAGAATACCTGAGGAGTTACCAGTATTTTTCAAAATGATTGACATTTTTTAAATCAAAACAGCTTACAAAGTAAATGAGAAACTACAGTCAAGATATTAGCAAGAGGGGCAAACATTGGAACACTAAAATTCGAGAACCGGTAGAAATAATGTGGAATATACTAGAGCTCGACTCATTGGTTTACTTGTAAATCTACGCGGTGACCACTGCGTTTCCAAGTGTATATTTTCACGGTCAAAAGCATTCATTGACAAGACGGAACTACTACAGTGTAGTTTACACGTTTAGTGGTATTACACAGAACAAGCAAATCGTAAAACAACAATATGTAATTACAAACAAAAAGGTAGCGTAATGTGTGTGTCTGTTTGTGTACGTACGTGGGAGTGGGTGTGGGTGTTAGTGTGCATGTTTGTGTTATTTCATCTTGAAATTAGAAATGTCATTTTAGAGAAAGTCCCAAGGGATTTTTTATTTACCATGTAAATCATAAAAACGATGGAAATGCCAACGCACAAATTTGCACCAACGGCTTCATTTTTGATCTGAAATTCCGCAACTTTGCGTTCATGCGGTATTAGATGCTGTATTCAAAATTGTGAAAATTTCATAAAAACGAATCCATTTATTAAAACCTTAATATTATCACACAAATACTGTCAGCAATACTTTAGAATTTTACACTAATCACCCGATAATTTTCATGAATGCTACCTTAAGGAATTCCTTGATGTTTTCTGCAGTTGATTCCTTGACCCTGCGTCCACGTCCACAAACGTCGTAAGCGGTTTCTCCAGCCTGCAACAAAATATTTGAATGGAAGACGAATATTACGTAAAATTACAAGACCCGAGAATTGATCTTATGTAGACATGAACCTACTGCTACTTTCTGCTCTTTCTGAAATTATTGGCAGCAGAAATTGACTTTTAAATACTTCGTCAACCGCCGATGTAGTGCTAAAATGACCACTACATATTGAGTTATTAATGTCAATAGTTTATGCCAAATACCGATTCTTCCAAAACTGGCTATTGCTTATTTTCATCAACACTTTTGTTGTGCTCATTAGAGACTTGAGAGGAAGCAGAATCGTTGCCATGTAAGCATACACGTGGTGATGTTAGGTTACACCAAGAAGTGCTGTAGTAGATACAGTGTACCCTGGGGATGCTGAGTTACACGAAAGACTGTTGTAGAACGCACAGTGTACACTGGTGATGCTGGGTTACACGAAGGAGTGTTGTAGAACATACAGTGTACACTGGAGATGCTGGGTTACACCAAGGAGTCCTGTAGAACATAGTGTACACTTGTGATGCTGGGTTACACGAAGGAGAGCTGTAGAACAAACAGTGTACACGTGGTTACACTCGGTTATACGAAGGAGCGGTGTAGAACATACAGTGTACACTGGTATAAGCAGTTGGTTGGAGATCAGACACGAAGGCCTGACCGCCCCAGAGACTGGCTTTGAACGTGTAGACCCTGATGTGTATTTGAGCACCAGCCAATCCATATTAGGTCAGGCCAGCCCGCTCTTGAGTACAGCCATCTAGTATAGGGTACCACAAGTTGGAGCACCGGTCACTGGGTTTTGCAATCCAGCAGGTGGTTTGGAAGATCGATCAATCGTTGATTTCCGCTCGTTATTTCAGACGACAGCGCCACTCGTCTTACGGCCCACGAGCAAAACTCAAAGTACGTTTCACGTTAGTTACTGCATCATGATAATACGCTCACAAACACCTTTTCGAGCAACGTGTTAAGTCATTTATGGACTGTTGATATTTTGGTGTTCCACAGTAATTTTATGTGGTAACCTTAGACTAGACTATTTTTTTCTGAGTTACAAAACAATATGTGATATCACTGGTCCACATTTTGATCACGTGATTAGTGTAATGTTGGGATTGTTTTCTTTCACAGACTCGGAGGTAATTCCTAATAACAGGACCACCCACAGTCTAAAAGTCCATTTTTGTTCCAACATGATATGTAGGCTTGGTTGATGTTACACGAAACAAAGGCACAGAGAGGTTACTTGTTATGAAATAATCTGAAGATGATTGTAATGGATTAAAAATGGAATTGCCAATAAAAGAAAAAATCATTAGGACCGCAGTATGAAAGGAAGTGTCGAAAATGAAAAATACAACATGACATATTTTCTGACGCAAGATAGGACAAACGTTGTACTACAATCGTCATTATTAAAAACAGTGGGAAAACAAGCAAATCATTATACAAAAGTCGGACCTTATTCAGACTTTGTGTTCACAGCCCATCTGGCAATGAGACCATTTTCTCTGAAATTTTTCAATTAGTGATTTTACAGACTCTTCGTGTTCTGGATTTTGGTAGGTGCGCCTTAAACCACTGAACGGTGTGACATTTGACCCACCATTTCCAAGTTGTTTTTAATATATAATGATAGATTGGTTCACGCCGGTTCAACATCGGAATTTAAGAGGACACTTCAGTGGCTCTTTCATTGGATTGCAATGGTGCGATAACAATATTGTGTTATGGCATGACTCAGAAATATTCGGCAATTTACTGGTGAGAGAGTTCTGAGAGAGTTGTATTAACACCGCAGTCAGAATCGATGTTTTCAACGAAATATGCCTTCCACTCTAATAAGAATTTCATAATATTCCTTTCTGCGATATGATACTATTTCTGTCAACAACAATGACATCTAAATCATCAGTCTCTGGAGTTGACCATACCTTAAATTGTGGATTCTCAAGTAGTGCAAGACAGTGTACTCATCGCCTTCCACTCGAGTTGACCATACCGTAAGTTGTGCATTCTAAAGTAGCGCAAGACAGTGTACTCATCGCCTTCCACTCGAGTTGACCATACCATAAGTTGTGCACTCGAAAGTAGTACAAGTGTACTCATTGCCTTCAACTCGAGTTGGTCATCTCATAAGATGCGATTTCACGCCAATAATGCCCACCAACTTGAACTTCGTTTTTAGCCAGATAAACAGGGTGAATGATTTGAGTGCATCTGTACTTAGAGATTAGACCCCGTGGGCCTGAGTGCAAGACATGAGGTAAGAATTTTTTAAATTTTATTTTAAAAAATGATTAAAGAACTTCAAAAACCTAGAAGATCAACTTCAAAATCCACTGTTTCCATTGATTTAAAGTACCAAGCGAACCAGAGGTTTCAGGTGATATTTCTAAGCATCTCATTACCTTTCTTGCATACTTCACGTTTTATTCAAATTTTCAAAGTAAATAAATATTTGTGTTCGAAGTGAAATGAAAACTGGATGCCAAATACTGCCAAGCAGGATTTTGTAAGGCCCTGTGGCCACTTTTGGACATAACACGGTTGAGAAGAAATTTGGGGAAGACCATCATGCCGTCAGCGTTTTGACTGCAACATAAATCGACGCACCATTTGTCAGTGCCCAAGTATGAAGTACAAGAGACTTGATTTGTTAGATAGTACAAAGCAGTGACTATAATTACGAGGTGGAAAAGATTGCAGTGCCATTACAGTCTAGCTCCAGTGTACTATCATCTGGACCGCAATTGGGAACTAGAAATCACCAAATTTGGAGAAATGCACGATTAGTTTAAGTCCAAGCACCAATTCGCAATGTTTCATGCAAGTTGACAAAACGCTTGCGTGTCTGGCACAGGGGGTTAGTGGGTCCTGCGCGTTTTGTTGGTTTGCGCTATATGCGGACGACGTAAGGATTATAATGACGTGTAAGCAAGTTAAAAATGTTTCAGGTTTGCAAATGAGTCTCCAATTTGTAAGTAATTAGAAATAGTCATTCGTGAATCGTAGACTTTTGTCGATATTTTCACACGTACAAACCTACAAATCAATAGCAACGAATCATTCCCATGTTGCTTCAATTCACACACAGTTATCAAATTAAATGAAACTACAATCCACCATTTTTCTGCACGTTTAGTTGTAAGGTTTTCGTTGAAGTCAGCATTTTTCAGCAAGGACCTCTTCGGCAATCCATCTAAGTATGAGTTCAAGTTTGTCTAGCAGTTTGTAAGTAAAAGTTGTAGGAAATCGAAGTTCACAAAGTTCCGGTTTTGGGGACCCTTAACTTTTAAAATTTAGGTGAGAAAGGTTTTTCTGAGATCAACCTCAGTGTGGAACCAACATTCAACACCCGCAATGGCAGTCTTACGCCCTGTTAGCGCAGTTTCCCAGCTTCACACTTTACACCTAACTTAACGATTGCCGTTCATATAGGTGCGCGTCCAAAAACAGGCCAAAACACCTGTACACGCCGAATGATGCTATTGTCCAAATGAAATAATTCTGTTCAAATGCTTTGCACGTACAGTGTAGACGCATGTGTTTCAATTCACTTGTTGGTCCAGGTGTCTTTCATAAACGGGATGTTTTTATTTTATTTTTTTCATCAAGTTTCACTATTTTTCATTTGACTAAATGTGCGTCAATGTTTGCCATTTTGCATCGCATAAACACAATCAATGCGCCTGGCCCCAATACGCGCACACGCAGCAAGCGGAACGATAAAGATGAATGGCTGCATTCATGGTACTTGGGCAGGTACAGTGTCTTATTAATGAGCAAAATAAAGAGTGTGGTTCGTACTTATATCACAGACAATCAGGGGTTGACAGGGGTATTTTGTTGAGTGCAGGCCGGGCGTCAGTGGCAAGCTCGGCTAAGTTTAACTTTTTGTCAAGTTGCAGAAGTTTTTGATTTAACGACAAGCTGAAACATGTGCAGCNTATGTAGACATGAACCTACTGCTACTTTCTGCTCTTTCTGAAATTATTGGCAGCAGAAATTGACTTTTAAATACCTCGTCAACCGCCGATGTAGTGCTAAAATGACCACTACATATTGAGTTATTAATGTCAATAGTTTATGCCAAATACCGATTCTTCCAAAACTGGCTGTTGCTTATTTTCATCAACACTTTTGTTGTGCTCATTAGAGACTTGAGAGGAAGCAGAATCGTTGCCATCTAAGCATACACGCGGTGATGTTAGGTTACACCAAGAAGTGCTGTAGTAGATACAGTGTACCCTGGGGATGCTGAGTTACACGAAAGACTGTTGTAGAACGCACAGTGTACACTGGTGATGCTGGGTTACACGAAGGAGTGTTGTAGAACATAGTGTACACTGGAGATGCTGGGTTACACCAAGGAGTGCTGTAGAACATAGTGTACACTTGTGATGCTGGGTTACACGAAAGAGAGCTGTAGAACAAACAGTGTACACGTGGTTATGCTCGGTTACACGAAGGAGCGTGTAGAACATACAGTGTACACTGGTATAACCAGTGGGTTGGAGATCAAACACGACGGCCTGACCGCTCCAGAGACTGGCTTTGAACGTGTAGACCCTGATGTGTATTTGAGCACCAGCCAATTCATTTTAGGTCAGGCCAACCCGCTCTTGAGTGCAGCCATCTAGTATAGGAGTCCCACAAGTTGGAGCACCGGTCACTGGGTTTTGCAATCCAGCAGGTGGTTTGGAAGATCGATCAATCGTTGATTTCCGCTCGTTATTTCAGACGACAGCGCCACTCGTTTTACGGCCCACGAGCAAAACTCAAAGTAAGTTTCACGTTAGTTATTCCATCATGATAATACGCTCACAAACACCTTTTCCAGCAACGTAATAAGTCATTCATGGACTGTTGATATTTTTGGTGTTCCACAGTAATTTTATGTGGTAACCTCAGACTAGACTATTTTTTTCTGAGTTACAAAACAATATGTGATATCACTAATCCACATTTTGATCACGTGATTAGTATTGAATGTTGGGATTGTTTTCTTTCACAGAGGTAATTCCTAATAACAGGACCACCCACAGTCTAAAAGTCCATTTTGTTCCAACATGATATGTAGGCTTGGTTGATGTTACACGAAACAAAGGGAGCTTACTTGTTATGAAATAATCTTAAGAAGTACATTGTAATGGATTAAAAATGGAATTGCCAATAAAAGAAAAAAATTATTAGGACAGCAGTATTAACGGAAGTGTCGAAAATGAAAAATACAACATGACATATTTTCAGACTCAAGATATGACAAACGTTGTACCACAATCCTCATTATTAAAAATAGTCGGAAAACGAGCAAATCATTTTACAAAAGTCGGACCTTATTCAGACTTTGTGTTCACAGCCCATCTGGCAATGAGACCATTTTCTCTGACATTTCTCAATTAGTGATTTTACAGACTTTTCGTCTTCTGGATTTTGGTACGTGGGCCTTAAACCACTGAACGGTGTGACATTTGACCCACCATTTCAAAGTTGTTTTTAATATGGTAGATTGGTTTCACGCCGGTTCAACTTCGGAATTTAAGAGGACACTTCAGTGGCTCTTTCATTGGATTGCAATGGTGCGATAACAATATTTTGTTATGGCATGACTCAGAAATATTCAGTAATTTACTGGTGAGAAAGTTCTGAGAGAGTTCTATTAACACCGCAGTCAGAATCGATGTTTTCAATGAAATTATGCCTTCCACTCTAATAAGAATTTCATAATATTCCTTTCTGCGATATGATTCCATTTCTGTCAACAACAATGACATCTAAATCATCAGTCTCTGGAGTTGACCATACCGTAAATTGTGCATTCTAAAGTAGCGCAAGACAGTGTACTCATCGCCTTCCACTCTAGTTGACCATACCATAAGTTGTGCACTCGAAAGTAGTACAAGTGTACTCATTGCCTTCAACTCGAGTTTGTCATCCCATAAGTAGCGCATTCGAAAGTAGCGCTAGTGTACTCATTGCCTTCAGCTCGAGTTGGTCATCTCATAAGATGCGATTTCACGCCAATAATGCCCACCAACTTGAACTTCGTTTTTAGCCAGATAAACAGGGTGAAAGATTTGAGTGCATCTGTACTTAGAGATTAGACCCCGTGGGCCAGAGTGCAAGACATGAGGTAAGAAATTTTTAAATTTTATTTTAAAAAATGATTAAAGAATTTTAAAAACCTAGAAGGTCAACTTCAAAATCCACTCTTTCCATTGATTTAAAGTACCAATCGAACCAGAGGTTTCAGGTGATATTTCTAAGCATCTCATTACCTTTCTTGCATACTTCACGTTTTATTCAAATTTTCAAAGTAAATAAATATTTGTGTTCGAAGAGAAATGAAAACTGGATGCCAAGTACAGCCAAGCAGGATTTTGTAAGGCTGTGGCCACTTTTGGACATAACACGGTTGAGAAGAAATTTGGGAAGACCAACATGACGTCAGCGTTTTGACTGCAACATAACTCGACGCACCATTTGTCAGTGCCCAAGTCCCCTACGCATGAAGTACGAGAGACTTGATTTATTAGATAGTACAAAGCAGTGACTATAATTACGAGGTGGAAAAGATTGCAGTGCCATTACAGTCTAGCTCCAGTGTGCTATCATCTGGACCGCAATTGGGAACTAGAAATCACCAACTTTGGAGAAATGCACGATTAGTTTAAGTCCAAGCACCAATTCGCAATGTTTCATGCAAGTTGACAAAACGCTTGCGTGTCTGGCACAGGGGCTTAGTGGGTCCTGCGCGTTTTGTTGGTTTGCGCTATATGCGGACGACGTAAGGATTATAATGACGTGTATGCAAGTTAAAAATGTTTCAGGTTTGCAAATGAGTCTCCAGTTTGTAAGTAATTAGAAATAGTCATTCGTGAATCGTAGACTTTTGTCGATATTTTCAGACGTACAAACCTACAAATCAATAGCAACGAATCATTCCCATGTTGCTTCAATTCACTCACAGTTATCAAATTAAATGAAACTACAATTCTCCATTTTTCTACACGTTTAGTTGCAAGGTTTTCGTTGAAGTCAGCATTTTTCAGCAAGGACCTCTTCGGCAATTCATCTAACTATGAGTTCAAGTTTGTCTAGCAGTTTGTAAGTAAAAGTTGTAGGAAATCGAAGTTCACAAAGTTCAGGTTTTGGGGAACCTTAACTTTTAAAATTTAGGTGAGAAAGGTTTTTCTGAGATCAACCTCGGTGTGGAACCAACATTCAACACCCGCAATGGCAGTCTTACGCCCTGTTAGCGCAGTTTCTCCGCTTCACACTTTACACCTAACTTAACAATTCCCGTTCATACATGTGCGCGTATTTAGGCCAAAACACCTGTACACGCCGAATGATGCTGTTGTCCAAATGAAATAATTCTATTCAAATGCTTTGCAAGTACAGTATAGACGCATGTGTTTCAATTCACTTGTTGGTCCAGGCGCCTTTCGTAAACGGGATGTTTTTATTTTATTTTTTCATCAAGTGTCTGTACTTTTCATTTGACTAAATGTACGTCAATGTTTGCCATTTTGCATGGCATAAACTCAATCAATGCGCATGGCCGCAATACGCGCACACGCAGCAAGCGGAACGATAAAGATGAATGGCTGCATTCATGGTACTTGGGCAGGTACAGTGTCTTATTAATGAGCAAAATAAAGAGTGTGGTTCGTACTTATATCACAGACAATCAGGGGTTGACAGGGGTATTTTGTTGAGTGCAGGCCGGGCGTCAGTGGCAAGCTCGGCTAAGTTTAACTTTTTGTCAAGTTGCTGAAGTTTTTGATTTAACGACAAGCTGAAACATGTGCAGCTACATTGGGAAGATAGGATTTTCAGCAATACAGTCAAATCTTAAGAAATTTGAGTAGGTTAACATATAATCACGCTCCCTTAAAATCCACTGAAATGTCTGTTGACATAGTCAGTACATGTTTTCCGTGGGGGTCAGTCGTGGAAATTTATCGGTAAAAGGGACAATAGCTCATTTGAAGAGAACATCAGAATCAAAGGATGAAGCAACCATAGTTGAATTTTCAATTTTGAGGCCAAGAACCGACGACTTTTCATTTTATATTATTGACAACAGGGACAGCACCACACTTTTCAAATGACCGATAATTCGCCAGACTGCAAGCTGCTTCGTGCAGTACAGTGTCGCAACCCTTTGAGAAGTTTAAAAAGCCTCTTCAACAAGTTTGAATTGCTCTAAAGAGTCGTTTTAATAAAGAGTGGCGTAACATTTATCAAACTAAAAAGATCATCAGGGAAAAATCTTACTCCAGTATTTTCATATAGGATCTTATCTTATGCTTCATTCATACAGTAAATTAAGTTGTATGTCTTTGTATGTGCGCATGCTTTTGCGTACTTTTGTATATTTTTTTTAATTCTACTCAATTCACTGTATCAAAATTATCCACTGCCAGACAATTTCATTGGCGGTGTATCCCTGCATGATTAACAATAACGGGATCTCACGAATGAACACTGCCAGGCAAACTCAGTGACGGAGTGAACTCAGTATTTTGATTTGCAATTTACACATCGCTCATAAATTACAGTCACAGACAACTAGGAGAATCAGTCAAGATAAAGGGCACCAATCTCTATCAACATTTCCGCGACAATGATGGATGTATTTCTTTTCCCGACACTCCCAAGTTATGCTTCTGATCAAGACTGTTTCACAAGAAATACACTGTTTATCATATTTAAAAGTAAACCCAACTTCACCGACACAAGTAGACCATCGAGACTTGCACACAACACTATGCTTAGTTTGAACAACGAGGCACAATTAACAGCAGGCATTTGGTGACTTAAAGGTTACTATTTTAGAGAGTTTCGGTCAATTTTAAGGTTTTTAATGAATCAGACAAATTAGCATGATGTCGCTTGTGCGAAGAAACATTAAAAACAATGCATAGCACAAAATTAACAGTCCGAATGAAACTGACGTGAACCAACATATTTCGTGGCACCGTGTAAAACTAAACATGAGCATTGAAATGATGAAATACATGCTTACAGCCTTAGAAGTTTTTGCAACTACATGGTACAACTAATAAAACTAAACCTGATACTTTACTAACGGGAAGATAACACCACATCGAAAAGTTATAGCAAAGTGAGATGACATGCTCACTATTCATTTAAAAGTTATAGCAAAGTTAGATGACATGTTCACTATTCAGGTAAAGTTATAGCAAAGTTAGATGACATGTTCATATTCAGGTAAAGTTATAGCAAAATCAGAAGACATGTTCACTATTCAGGTAAAGTTATAACAAAGTTAGATGACATGTTCATTATTCAGGTAAAGTTATAGCAAAGTTAGATGAGATGTTCATATTCAGGTAAAGTTATAACAAAGTTAGATGAAATGTTCACTATTCAGGTAAAGTTATATCAAAGTTAGATGACATGTTCACTATTCAGGTAAAAGTGTGTCTTACCACACAGTTCCATTTATATTCATATTTTACCTTGTTGACAACTGTGACGTCACCATCCTCTTCCACGAGGAGTTTCACGACATCCAGATGGCCAAATTTACAAGCACGGTGCAGCGGTGTGTTGCCTTTCTACATCAAATAAAACAGGCTTAAATAAACAAATACGAGTACAAAGCGAGATTCTTATCTACATGTATACAATGTAACAGGACATGGTTGGGGAAGTGGCAATACTTTAGCAGTTTCAGGCAAATTGTAAACGAACATTGACATGTCTTAAACCGAAATAAAAACAACCTAGTTATAATTCATCACTTACCACGAACTTATTGAACAAAGCGATTTTCCGCTTGGTCAACAGAGCGACAAAAACAACACCTTCAGTGAAGATGTGAAAAAATAAACCCACAAGGAAAATCAAACATAATAATACGGTTAATTACCATGAAACAAAGTGAAACGATTGTCATTTATCCTGCTTACATCTTCAGTAATAATTTTCTGATCAACGTGTATTTACTTAGCAGAGCGTTTAGTTTCTAATTAAGGACATATTCAATACATCAGATAAAACTCCATTACTATTCAGCCTATTGGTCCACTTCACAGAGTATGTCTAATGTCTGCAAATTGCACGGATAGTCATTGTTTCCGTAAACATACATGTACCGTAATCCCCGAAATACAAGGCCATGAACTCATTGTGCTGTATGGCCATTTACTCGAACTTAAGGCCACGGCTGTATAGGATGGGCCATTACTATTTTCAAGTGCTCTGTAAAAGTTCCTTACTTTGCTTATAATGCCATAACAAACGTAGCACAAAGACGTGTGACAGAATGCGCGTGACAATAGTATTATTAATATTAACATAATCATGATTAAGTTAAGGAAAACAAGATACGTGTGAACACATCGCACAACACCATACAGCACAGTTATTCCGTACCCAGACAGTGTTCAGTGTTTGCCATTTTTGGAATTCGCTGCACAGTTTGCTTGCCATTTTATTGTTCTTTAGAGAAGCATTATTTCATAATTTTAACCATTACATAGTTTTTGTCCTGATTGGTAAGCCAAAATGAACGCCATCGCCTTACATAGTACGGGTCATTTGCATTTTAGTGTTCTAAAAATGCATAATATGTTTAGTTCCGCACGGATGTAATGTACATCGTTTGTTCAAAGAAAAATGCTTAAATATTCCACAAGCACTAGCAATGGATCATCCGCCTTAAATTAAGTGATTTTTTCAGGGTTGGTACATTTTCAAAATTGAATAAACGTCAATGTTTGCCAATTAGTTTTTCAAACTTAACAAAACAAAAAGGAAAGGAGCCATGTTCCTACAGCTGAACATGGTTGTGGAATTGCGTGACGCAAAAACTTCAAATTGTATGAAGAAATGACAAATAATTAAACAAAACCAAAACGATCGAGTTATTATTCATTTGAATCATTTCCCCCGGGAGTAGCGGAGAGTTTACTTTAGCCGAACTGAGATAAGAGACACTTTCAGTCAGAACTGAAAAGAGATAGATATCAGAGGAAAATCAAACACATTAATCAGGTACGTTATCGACACATTAAAAATTAAACCATTTCGACTGATTTTGATTTTATCGAGCACCAGTTTGACAATAACTTTGTAATAGTCAAGCTTTTCAACGACAAGTGCCACACCAACGGAATAGTTCATGTCGCCGACCATCTTCTTTTCACCGCTGTGGTCTTCCGCTACTTGAAACCGATATGCGTTTTCACATTTTACAAGATCCAATAATCAAGCCGTGTTTTAATTTTAATTTTAATTCAAGGACTAGCTCAATACACAATTTAAGAACAACATGACTGTACAATACACCCTGATAATCCATTTCAATTAGCATTAAGTAGGCAACTTCTTTAAATTTCATGTCACAGCGTCTCTTATTCTTTCCTTATTTTTCAGGCCCAAGAACATCTTCAGTTATGCGTTTGTATAAAAAATCGCTCAAACATCCCACTAGCAATCGACCAACTCTTAAACTGAGTGTTCTTGCATCGTGATTGGTATATCTTCAGAATTTTGCATTTAAAGCAACACGTCAACGTTTACCAATTTGTACTTGAAAAGTCCATTTTTACTCACGAAACCTTTTACTCCTGTTCACGACGGCCGACTCAGTGAAATTGGCAGAGCTTGCAGATTTGAAAGTGTTTGTTTTAAAATCGGTATGGACAAGATTGCACGATGTTCTGCAGGCGTTCTGCAACAGATTTGCGTGCGAACTGAGGGAGTGTCAAATACCAATCTTTGGAGTTTCTAACCAAATATATACTCGACACATTACGAGTCACAATCATTTTACCTACAGTAGGCTGAATTTTATTGAACATACACAATGAGTGGAATGCAGTTGCGGACAATTTCGTGTTTGACTTCATAAAACGTCAATACTGTATGCACAAATCGGAAGCGTTTGGTGGCGGAGAATAAGAAAGACGTACAATTCCTTTACCGTGGGCCAAATTGAGCGGTAACATCAAACCTCAGTTTTACTTCAGATTGGTACAGAATGTGCAACTTGGGAATCCAGACTGTGATTTATTGAAGAGTTATATAGCGGTTTCAACCAAGGACACCTATGGTCGGTATTTCGCGCCTGAAGAGAGCGCACCCATCACAATGTTCTTTGTTGCTGAGTTACTGGAAAATCAGTTCTTGATTAAATCTAGGATTGTTAGTTCAAAGACGAATGTCAGTTACGTCTTTTGTGTAGTCTATACCTGTATGACTTTTTAAAAACTTCCACACTAAATTTACATAATATAATGTTTCAATAATATGACTTTGGACGGGTGAGGAAAGCGAAGACATTGTTGAAAAGCGTAATCATAAAAATGAACTACCGGTAACTTCTTATTAAATTATGAAAACAGCGATAATTTGCATTACTGTAAACAAGCGACACTGCCACCTATTTTACGATTGTTATGTTGCTAAGGAGTCTGCACTGTGAAAAATAAAAATATAACTTAGTTCCTGACAAATAGTCAATGTTACTTAGATCACCTCCTGTCATAGTTGTCAGTGTTAGAGAAAGAAAAGCGACAACTTGATAACAAGCAGAAAATTTGGGTCTGCTAAAAGAACGAGTGAAATGATTGCAGCAACAGAAGAAACTAACCTACAGCGTTTTTGTCGACCGAAGATTACGAGTGTCGTAACGCCCAAGCGCCAGAATTTTTTAATTTAGTCGACTGCAAACTTAAGAGTGTCACAAAATAATATACATCCTGTTTTTTTTTTCTTTAATAGAACGCAAAGTGAGCGATATATTAAAAATTGCAGGCGGTCTAATACACGTAGTACCAGGCGGGCGCAGGCCTCGCATGTGGACCCATTGCACTGATCACCTTGAAATATGTTTATGCTTTATTAATATATGGTTAAAACCGAGCTGAGGAGCTAGAAACCTGGCTCAAGGGTTAAGCAGTGTGACCTGGTGGGACTTGAACCCACGACCTCGAGTAAAGAAAGTAGGCACTTATCAACCAGGCCACACTGCCTCCTCGAGCGATATATTACGTGATATGCTAGTTTTGCCGTGAGTTAAAAACGGGAACACTTTGACTTAGTGAAAAATAAAAATACGACAGTTTGTCAAGAGCAGGATTGTGTGTGCATTGTACTCTATTGGTAAAGCTAAGCATTGGATTATTTATTTACCGATATACCATACACTATAACTACAACTACTTAAAAACTAGAATACACTAAAGTGGAATGGACTGAACACGTGATGCAAAAGCACGTTGTTTACTCAGTTTATGAATGATAGCTCACGAGTGTTTGACGACGTACCAAGGTGTGTTCGACACCTACTTTGTATTTTACACAGCGCAACCTACTGTACCTGTATGATTGTGACATTTTATAATCAGATTTGTCAGTTGCATTATTTACGTTAAGAGTGAGGCAAGATACTGTTAAGCTCATCAAGAGGTCTAACAACTTGTACTCAAATATATCCGCCTAAGTCTAAAAGAAAAACAAAATGATAAAAATGATCAAAAGCGCATTCATCATGACCAACTAAATTCGCCGAATCAACTGCAACTGAGCAAACGAAATAGTCTGTTATTCCCTTGCTAGTTTGTAAAAACCTACATGTAGGAAAGCGAGGATTCCACTCCTTGGTTTTGTTTCTCGTTTTATCGCTCTAAAATTAACCGTTTTGGCTCTACTAAAGTCATGTTTTTTGAACATGGGTAAAAAATATATAATCCTATAAATGCCATGTTTACAAGTAAAGGCAACCTCGCCGACACATGAACACCATCGAGACTCACATACCGCCATCTTTTGTTTAAACAACCGAAACAGGGCATCAACCTAAACTTTTGAAACATAAAAATACCATCTCGGTGATTTATTTGTCAATTTCAAGGTTTTTAGTGAAGCTGAACACAGTCCAGATTACCACCATTTCAATTCCTAGTTGAACTGCATATGTAAATCAAAGCTAAGTGGTCTATTTTCAGTCAGATTAGCGAAAGAAATTGTCTGATATTTAATCGAGGACAAAATGAAGCAATTTGATTCATTTTAATCAAATCTAACGGATACTTTGTTGCTGTCAAGCTATTTTGGGTGTTAGAAGAGCGATGTGACTCTCGATAAGGCAGGTGAAAAATGTACATGTATAGAAAATAAACAAAATTGATACGCCATATAATCTTATTCATTTTTAATAATCATAATGAATGGTCCTAATCCTTGAGCCCACTGGGTGTGATCGTTATTTTTCAACGAACGTTAGTCATTTGCAGCTGGCACACCAGTGGCTTACGTAAACTATTTGGTCCTTTTTTTAAATTTTGCAAACTGATTTCGCTCAAGCAGATGCTCGGTCTATATCATGTCAACTGAATTTGGCCATTCTTCTGTCACAGTAGGAATAGCCTTCAGGTATCAATATCTGTGCTGCTGATCGAATACACGAATAGTCAGATTGCCATTGACATTTATTCGACCGCTTAAGCATATGCTGTACATGCGTGTCATTTTTACTTGTCACATTTGTAATGCACTTCAATTCTTTCGAGTAAACCAAGGAAATCGTAACCCACTGCACAACATTACAAGTGCGTTCCGTGCTTAGGAAATAAAGAAACTAAGGCAAATTTCCTTCTTAATTGTTTCACATATACTTGTAAACGCATGCTTATGCCTTGCTTATAGGCACAGGTAGAAATCCGTTGTATATGTGCGCATAATTATTTTTGTATACTTTTGTAATTTTTTTAAATCCACGCCTTTGCGCAACTTCATGCACATAAGGTAAAAATGTATAAAACAGACATATTGGCTCACAAGGCAAATATTGAAATTGTGTACACTGTGCATGTATAAGAAAATCAATGAAACTTTTGCTGACATAACAGTTATTGCCTCGGCTCTAAAGCAAGCTTCACTAAATTTCCGAATGGTGGCACCCGTCGACATGTAAGCACGACTAATGTATGCAAAGTTGAACGGAATGGCACAACTAACATTAAATAACTGAACAGGTTTGTGTAAATGATACTTTGGTGACAATTTCAGTGAAGATAGCTAGAAAAAATTGCAAAATACAAACCGAAAGAAACGATGAGGATATAATTCATTCACAAAAATAAATTTGTAATCCAACGAACTTTGGTAGCTTTTCACTGAATAATAAAGGCAATTTGAAACTATTGTTTATACTTATGAGAACATAAGATGTGGTCCAACAATAACATGTTGCCACCAATCACTAACATATCTTTAGTGAACATGGAAGTAAATGTTCCGGAAATGGAGTCAGATTATGTACAGAATTATAGCTATGTTGAAATTGAGGTCAGTATATATTATACAGGAAATGTATGTCGTGATCTAAATTTGTGGTAACCTGGACAATCAGCACCAACGTGTATACGAATATTTAGCGCTGAGATGGAGAACACAACACTTGAAAATTAAAGTTAAGTCGGAAAGTGTTTTCATTATTTTTTAAAGTTCTGTCTTGCTACACAATGTGATTTACATTGTTGTTTTATCTGTTTGACAACTGCGAGATTGACACGTTTTTCAAAAATTACTTCCAAGACTGTTCGTTCGTTAACCATTCTCAGACGCTACGTAAACTGATGTGTCACCATCACAATAAATGAAACGATTCAAATGCACGCGTCTACTGCTGTGCGTTTCTTTCAAATAAGCTCAAATATTCCACACGTTCTAGCAATCGACCATCTTTATAAAATTAGCGTTGTTTGTTTCGTGACTGGCACATTTTTTAGAATATTTTCTAGAAATCTACACGACAAGTTTACCAAGTAATACCGCAAAAGTCCATTTTCGCACCCGAAATTGTTTCGTTTAATTCTTGTCGGCTGTCTAATTCAATTATTCCACAAAATGTAGATTTGCAAACGTTCACTTTATGGACAACATTGGCTGCCTTCTGAGAGTAGTTTGCGTGAAAGTTGATTTTTTCAGATGCCAATATTTAGAGTTTCCAACCAAATAAATATCCGATACGTAAGGACTCACAACCATTTTGCGTACAGCGTGTAGGACATACACGGCGTGTGGAATTAACTTCTTAAACCGTCCATACTGTATGCATTGACTGGAAGAATTCGGACTTTGCAGTCCCGGAGAAAAGAAAGACGTGTCATTTCTCTTCCGTGCGCCACAATGATTGATAAAGGATGTCCAACTTGGAATCCAGAAACTGCATCATGCTTTATTGAAGCGTTATATGACGGTTTACTGAAAAGGACACGCGTGGCCATCAACGTGCAAACTAAGTTAGGTACCGTAAAAATCCGTTATTGAGTAAATATGGGAGGAATAATAAATGAACGTCAAAGTCCATGTCAAATGTCAATTACGTCTATTATATAGGCTATACTTTTATATTTCCGAATTTCAATGTTTTGTTTCAATAAAATGAATTTGAACGCGTGAGGAAAGTACAGGCACTATTGGCATGCGTATTAATCTGAGAAATGAATTTCTTCATGAACTGTTAAAAACGTCGACACTTAGGATGCCTGCAGACAAGAGACACTAAGGAGTCTGCGCTGTGAAAACTAACAAAATAACAATATTCATGACACGTAGTCAATGTTATTTAGTTCAGCTACTGCATAGTTGTCAGTATTAGATAAGGAAAATTGAAAACTTGATATAAAGCGGTAAATCTGGGTCTGCCAGCAAACGGGTGAGATAATCGTAGCAACAGAAGAAACGACCCGTTTAATCGAACTAGTCGAACGAACATTACGAGTGCTGTAATGACCACAACAGCTCGAAACTTTTGTGTTTAGCCGACTGGAAATATATGAGTGCCATTTTCTTTAGCAGAACTGAAAGTGAGGGCTATAGCCTGCAATGTGCCGGATTTATCATGAGTCAGTACACCTGAAAATGTTCACGGTGTGCACTGCTGGAAAAATCAAAAAATACGACAGTTGGCCACGATCAGTATAACTGGCAATTGTACTGTACTCTATCGGAAAAACAAATGAATGTATTGGATCATTTCCCAGCCCCAACTTTTCATTTTTTTAATGAATCACGGATATAGGCAAATACTTTTACTATCTCTACTCAATAATCTATAATATTCTGAGGCCACATGGCTTGAACATGTGATGAAAAAGTACAGTGGGTTGTTTAGTACTGGTTTGAATGATAGCTCACGAGCGCTAGACGACTCACCGTGGTGTGTTTGGCACCCAGTTATAAGTATTTTTACACTGTCTGCCCTACCGTGACATTTTTCACTTTTGGCATTTGCATTGTTTAGGTTAAGAGTGAAGCAAAATGATGTTAAGCTCAAGATATGAAACAACATTTACACAAATGCATCTGCCTATGTCCGAAAAAAAAACAAAATGATAAAAATGATTCAAAAACGTATTCACTTTGGTCAACTAAATTCGCTGAATCAACTGCAACTGAGCAAACGAAATAATCTGTTATTTCCTTGCGAAAGTGTAAAATTCTAGGAAAGCAAGGGTTCCAAACGTTGATTTTGTTTCTCGTTTTATTGATACAAAAATAACCGTTTTTGTTCTGCTGAAGGCACGTTTTTTTAACTTCGGTAATAAATATATAATCTTATAAATTACCATGTTTACCAGTAAAGTCAACTTCACCGACACATGTACACCATCGAGACTCACATACCGTTATCTTTTGTTTAAACATCGAGACACAAATAATGGCATCAACCTGAACTTTTGAAACATAAAAATTACCATCTAAGTGATTTACTTGTCAATTTCAATTTTTCTAGCGAAGCAGGCACCCATTCGTAATTAATCTATTTTTCTGCAAGATATCCCGACATAAATTTGAATTCTTTCAGCTTGAAGTTGGCAAACTCAAATAATTGTGTTGATATTATAAGGGTACAAAACGTGTCACTTATAACAAGCAGTCAGTATTCATCGCTAAACAATAAAACTTGCTTACATAACAAAAAGACGAGAGATCAACGAGATGAAGTACGATGCCATATTTTTGAAACAAGTGAAGCAGACGACAGGTAAAAAACACGGTACTGTTTCCGACAACAAAATTCACGCAAAAATCGTAAACAAACCAGCTTCAGTGTATACACAATTTAAAGCACCTGCACATGTACACATGTATACACAGACTTTGGATTTACATGTATTGTGGATTACAGCTCGTTTACTAGATTCAGAGTGCTCGGCTTGTCACCGTGATAAAAGGACTTGTGCTTTCGACGGACTGCCCGGGACTTTGCCTCAGTCACGCCCTAGATTTCAACATCATACAATAGTAAATCCGCCCTTGGCAGGAACAAACACGGTTGTGTGGTGGGGTTGAAATACATGTACAGTTAAGCCATGGGGTTAAAACACATGGATAAATTGATTGCTAAATTATCGTTATATTAAACTAGGCAAGACTAAAACCTTCCAAGATTTCCTTCCTAAATGCGCATCTGATTCCTAGTAGTGAACCGATTAAAAACCTGCATGTGTTATAATTAATGAAGCGAGGAAATCTGAACCTGTGGCTGTTGTCGACCATTGATGGCGCGTTCGGTCTGTTTTTTATTTCTGCCAAATTAATACGATTAGACAAGCTGTTTTGA
The DNA here is from genome assembly GCA_002633005.1 of Phoronis australis. Taxonomy (NCBI): domain Eukaryota; kingdom Metazoa; phylum Phoronida; family Phoronidae; genus Phoronis; species Phoronis australis. The sequence goes on along the minus strand of NMRA01000423.1, from coordinate 342,000 downwards.
TCCACTGAGTGATCTGGGGAGGTACATGGAGTGAAGAAGAGATTCTTTGTAAGTAGGAGACAGATCATTTTTGACGAGATATTTATTACGAATGAATAGATTCTCGAACTCATAGTCCATTTAAAACACATTTATAACTAATCAAGAAGTACAACACTCTTGTGATACCTTGTTGACGGCATTGACGTCGCATCCGCTTTCCTTGCACAGTAGTTTCACTACCTCTGTATGTCCACCTTCAGATGCCACGTGCAGCGGTGTGTCACCCCCCTACAGTAAGTGAACAAAAATAGATAATGTTGATCAGCATCATACATAGTGATGTGAGTGGGTGAAAAAGTCGTCGAGTTTTATACTTTTCCAGTTTAAACTTCAACATCAGTTGCAATACTAATGAAGTGAGTGACTCAACAGGATATGACTAAAACCTGACATTTAAATTCAGACATAACTTGCGTGGGATTTTTTAGCTGTTTTTCTGATGTGATGTAGAAAAAAATAGTGTTTTAAATATAACAACTTGATCTCATACATTACAACAGATCGACATTCATTTAATGAGTGCTGTGGAAATGCAAGTAAAGAACCAAGTCAGTGTGCAAGTCTAGGTGAACTAAAAACTGTTTATACACATAGGGTACCTAATTATCAGACGGAACCTAAATATCGGACATTTCATAGAATCTTACTTGAAGCATAATCTGAGAATTAAATGACACCAATTTTTGTTCCGTTGTAATGCATTCAATGTCCGGCACCGTCTCGTTTTTACAGCGTTGCCTCGTTTTGATTTCACCGAGAGAGGGTGCAATTTAGACCCCCAAGTCGGCCTAAAATGGACGATCGCATAAATCGGTTATAAAAGTTGAAAATAAAATCTTTTTCCACAATGAAACCATCTCATTGAACAGACAATATGTCACTGTTCCATTTTTTCGTTTGTTTTTAAACTCAAGTCAAACCCCGACCGCGCACGTGCGGGTGTCATATCAAGAAGCCTAAGTGATACTAAAAACTGCAGTGAGTTTGCACGTGCTTTATTCGTCTGCAATAATTCATTGAAACGACTTGGCGCCGTCATCAGATTTCATTTCATGGATAATTTTGTTGCGAATGGACCTGGGTTCTAGCAGCATATATGTCAAAACACTCGAGCTGAAATTTTGCGACAAGGTGCCCGCGGCCATTACGTGGTTAGTCAGTTTTCCGCGGTGTGGCGTATGGAGAAACATGGTTTCCGATATTTAGGTTCTCCGAAGGTTTGGTTGTTGTGTTTTTTGAAGATCAGTCGGAACATAAATGTGGCTTTCGGTGACAAGATATAGTATCACAACAATTCTATAATGGTAATTCTTTATTTCAGCAAAGAATTTACAACAATCCGTAATGTTTTCAATGAAATATAATGCAAAATGTGCCAAAACGTCCGATAATTAGGTCACTTGACTGTAATTAGTTAAAGTCGCGTGCACGTCACGTCACGTGCGGTGGAATGCAACAAAAATGTCAATGTTTAAAATGAAATCATAAATCACGATTAATTAAATCATTGAATGATTCAGCCAAGTCACATTTTGTGTGTTCATCATCGTTGTGTTAACAACTAGTTCAACTAAACAACCTGTGTGTCATTACTTACCACATCACGTACATCTACACTGGCCTTGTTGGCCAACATCACCTTCACTGTGTCTGTATAACCACGCAGTGCTGCCGTGTGCAGAGGTGTCCAGCCCACCTATGTAATATATAATGGAGATGTGTGGATGGACGATCAACGTTTAGAGCTAATTAACATACACGGGGGAAAGTGAACTTGTAAGGTGACATAAATGAAACATTACTGACCCCTCTAAGACGCTACAATACTTGTAACGATTTCAAGAATCAAGTGTTACAGATTTTAAAACGTTACAGAACATGTTACAACTCTACGCAGCTTTGGTTCTTCACCAAGAAAAGCAGACGACATTGAACTTGTCATTGTTTTTGGACAATAAATTGTGAAAAATATCAACAAAATGTGTTCGTAAACAGTTTTAATCATCGTGTTTGTTAACAACTAGTTCAACTAAACAACCTGTGTGTCATTACTTACCTGATCAGGTACATCTACACTGGCCTTGTTGGCCAACATCACCTCCACTGTGTCTGTATGACCACCCTCTGCTGCCCAGTACAGCGGTGTCATGCCCCACTATGTAATATATAATGGAGATGTGTGAATGGACGATCAACGTTTAGAGCTAATTAACATACAAGGGGGAAAGTGAACTTGTAAGGTGACATAGATGAAACATTACTGACCCCTCTAAGGCGCTACAATACTTGTAAGGATTTCAAGAACCAAGTGTTGCAGATTTTAAAACATTGCTGTAACAACAGAGCATGTTGTAGACGTCGATTGTAAGAAATTACAGAGTTCCTGCATAACTTGACAGCGATCCCGCCATGTTGTATTTCTTCACCGATTTCTGGCTTCGTGTTTAATATAAAGTTGTAATGTTGAATGGACGATTGTCATTAAGAATAGAAAAGTATCAACGTTCAGTCGACAAATATATTGTTGACACAATTCAAACTTCACTGTTTCTAAAGATGCATGTACACAATACAGATTGAAAAATATTTGTTGAAATCATGAGATATGAAAAGTGTATTTACACACAAAACATTTAGTTAAACTTCAGATAGTCTACAGCTTTTGTAACAAAGATAACATTGTCTTAATTCTAATGTCGTCTCAATTAGTTTCTATTACCCTGTTTTGCACGTCTACGTCGGCCCCACCCTGCACCAGCACCCTCACCACCTCCGTCCTGCCCTTCCCTGCTGCCATGTGAAGTGCTGCGCTGTCCTGCAGAAACAATGAACAATTTATAGCAAACTTCACAATCACTAACTTCACTATGAATCTTAATGACTTGTCATGCAAAGGTTGAAATATCACAATTGTACACAGATTCTCTGTTAATTTGATGTGAGTAAAACATTTAATTAAATTTTCCTTTGTTGGCCACAAAATACCATGTATTGGACAGCAGTGTTGAAGGTCGCCTAGTTGTCTTAGTATATCGACCATACCTGCTGGGTGCATCAATTGAAAAACATGGTAAAACTAAGTTATACGTCCAGTTTCACTTCTGTCCGAGGTCCAAAATAGTTTCTAACGAATGTGTGTCATTGACAAACAGGAATAGAATTATGACAGAACACCAATACATGATTAAAATGATATTGGAATTGGCTATTATTAAAATACAACTGAAGTATGAAGTAGTTTAAGGGATAATCAATTAGGCAATCTTTGGTAGGCCTATTTGGTGTTTTACTGGTTAGGAACAAATGCAGAGAGAACACATTCAACTTGTCAATGACATTGAACAAAGTGGTAACTGGTAAAACCTAGAAAAGAATAAACCCTTCTCTACGTATTAAGCACATGAAGAAACACATTTTACCAAAACCATTCTTCTAATAAGACTGATGGTCAATCAATCACGCGGTTCACATTTTGCCGAAAATCCAGACGAATTGTTCTGATGTTCTGAGTCTCCAGACGTCGAGGCAGTGGCCTGGCCTAGTAGTCGGTGGGCCAGATTTCATAGCGTTCATCCTTGTGAGTACTTTGGGGGGCAACCTAGTTTTTTCTATGTGGCTAGATAATATACCTATAAATCAAATTCCAAAAAGTTCCCACGTCTACACTTGCACATTTTTCTAAAAAAGGTGTTTTTTGCACAAAATATGATGCACATTCCTGCCACTTGATGGCGCTTTTCTAGTGAATTGACCAATCAGAGAGCCAGATTGTATTGTTGTGCTTAGTTACTTCAATATGGCTGCTCCCATGGAATATGATGCCTGTATAATTCAAGGTTTATCAAACAGCACAAAATTGTGATGTCAGAGCCTAAAGAAGTTTAGGAAAGCTTCCTGACGAAAGCTGATTGACTGTGGAACTCTGCAGATCAGTAGATCAAAAAGAAGAAGAGGTGTCACAAACGTTTGTGCAGAAGACATGTCCTGGTAGCCTACACAGTATACTGCTGAGTGCTGTAGACTAGACCAAGTGTCAGACCAAAAAATTGAAAGGACATAGAACGGCATAGCAACGTTTCAAGGCACCAACAGCAGTACTAAAGCTGAAGTTGCTGAAAGTGATACCATAGATGTACTATAGTCTATGGTGATACAGATGTTATCCAAGATTTCCCAAGAAAATCAATTATACTTCCAACATCTGAAACACCCAATTAACCTGAACAAGATAGGAACATTCTGAAACATGAGTGCATCATTTGTTAGCAGGAAAAGTACATTATGGGCCACATTTCAAGAAAGAGAAAGAAGTATAGCTTTCAAAAACAGGTACGTGTTTTTTAAAAATACATCTTGGTGTTTTCCATGTGTGACTCAGCATTATCACCAGTTGTTTTTTAGCTTGTTCAGCCCCTTGGCTGCCTAGGCCTTAGACAATACTGCTGATCCAGTAGAGACGATGATCATACCATAGGTACTTCATATGCCGGATACTTTTCGGCAAATTATGTTCCTATAAGTTTAGAAGTATCGCGTAGAGAGATGCCTCTGAGGAGGTCGTTAATGTTTTCATTTGTTCCCAGTTTAAACAAATTCTCCTGCAATCCTGTTTTTCGAACACTCCATTCAGTTGCCACATCGACACTGCTTGCGCTAAGGGATAATCCTATGGCGTTATACTGTGGGTGTGATTTTAAAGCACTTTAAGTCAAAAATTTTTGAGAAGGT
>NMRA01000423.1:292790-330662 GCA_002633005.1 Phoronis australis | reverse complement strand
CAGTAAAATTTTAGAATTCCGGTTTATGCTGGGTACGTGCTCGCGAATGGCCGAGACAAAATGTCGCCCCCTTTGTGATATCCTAGACCCGCCACTGTATTGAATTCATTCTCGACACGTTACTAATGTACTACTGTTCAGACCCAACTTTTCATGCGAGCGGAGATTTTGGCCACTCGTATCATGTCGCAATATGCGACTTGGAATTTTTACATGTACGCATCTCGGCAGAAACATGGCAAATATGAATAAACTCAATGAGGGTCTGAACATAATTTTGTTGCTGCCGAATTAAGTTCAAAAGAACACTAACGGAGAACAGCCAGATAAATGCCTAGCATTTGCAAACATACATGTATCGCGAAAACATGAAATAATCCTGAAAGGGTTTTTGTTGAAATGTACTTTGTTTACTTTTTCAAATTCGGATGCGCCGAAGAATATCCCAGACCACGTGATAAAACGTCACAAAACGGTGATGTTTACGATGAAGTTACCAAACTTTGTCTTGGAAAAACATGAAAATTTTTTTTGAGAAAATTGTCCGGATTGTGAAATTGTAATATCCCAGATCATGGGCTACACAGCACTGAGGGAAGTTAGGGTTATAGCCCCCAGACCTCTTGTGGAGCACCGCCTGTAGTCCATTCGCACTGAAAACAGTGGGGGTTAAGTAACGGCCTGTTTGAACATGCGTCCTGTTTTTTTCGCAAAAGACATAAAGCGAGTAAATTACAACCCAAGGTCCACTAATAGGCAAACGACGTCCTTTTCAGCGGAAAAAGTTTTGATTTGCTACATATAACTATTGCAACTTATTTTTTAACAAGCAGACATAAAGTTTTGAGCAATCATTTTATTCTTCTATTCGCACACACCATTCCAGTTTTTTACTCCCCAGATCATCAGTCGACTATGTCATTGCTTTTTAAAACTTGCTTGAGAAAAAATATTGTTCCGACTGAAACGTCAGCCAAAAAGAGTTAAGAATTTTGAGGGTGGCTAGAAAACACGTGGATGTTAACGAAATCGACACATTCGCGCCTTGGTGGCGTGCGTTGGACAAAAATATGGCGTTGCATCATTTCTTGCTATTCCAGTCTTTTGATGTTTTAGTACGCAACCATTTGGTAGAAACACTAAATTTGCGCCTTTTTTTAACTTTGAAACATTTTGTAACAAGCGCCCACTGGTCTACTACTCGCCACTATTAACTTTTGACAAAATTCAATAAACCGCCAACAGCTGTAGCAAGCCCCACCATTAATTTCCCTCACTGAAATTCATTTTCAACACTGTAAGATGCGTTTAATATGCGGTAACCGGACCAATGTTTTGAGTCGCAGTGTATTAAGTGTGTGGGGGTCCACGGAGACATCGAATTCTGTAAGCGATTGCGTGGTTTGAAACTGTCATCTACGATGTCTATAGTCGGTCACACACTTATTGTGTTTAAGAACAAATTCGTTTTACAAAAGAACCCCTTCTTTTATAAATATTTAAAAGCAAAGTCCCGAATTCGGTTGATGTCTCCGAAGGATAAGTAACCCCTCCGACATGCATGTTGGGATCACGTGTCGTTTCTAGGCTAACATACATGTATATTCTGCAAAATTATATGGCACGTACAGTGTATCCGGTCCCAAGGAGCAAACTCGAATTACACGGTAATGGGAAGCCGCTCGGATTGAATATTATTTCGAAGCTCCAAGGGATTTCAATGGCGGTAGAGAAAAATGCAGTTGCACAAAACACTAAGAACTCAATTATGCGACCTAAAATTTGGGAATTACTTAACTCCGTAGGCAAAATCATAATCTCAGCATTTTCTTGACGGCCTAAAACTTAATTTGGCGCATTTGATTAATTTCTTGCAACCTGAATTTCGTGACAACTTGATGGGATTTTGGCTACGTCCCAAATTGCTGATATAAAACGAGTTATTATTAGTTTTGCCTTTCCCATGACCAACATGTTAAGCACTGTCTAAAAATACAATTCCTTGGAAAAATGAATTTCGGAGAAATAGTCAACAAATCATAAAACAAGAGCAAACAATAAGCAATGCTTCTGTTCATGTCATCCGCGTTTTGTAGCGTAGGTGATCAAAAGATTTGATCAGTTGGGGTTAAAGTTTTCAGTATCCAATTACATGATAAAGCTTATATAAAAATGTAATAATGGTCATCTTCAATCTACACATGCCATAGTCTTGAATGACAACTTCGTCGTGTGAACCAGAACAAAACTGGTAGCACCTTCTTCGCTTGTCTCCTGCTTAGATTCTGCGAAAAAAGGCGAACCAACTCTGTCAGCTTAAATCAATACACCAAGTAGCAGCATTTTAGACCGCAAGGGAATTCTTTTGTTAGTACTGCAAAGCTATAATAATATAACTCAACCATATTTTTCAAGTAGTTTGTAAAGTATATATCCAGAAAAGAATCAAATTCTTACTTCCCCTCGTCAAGTCTTCATGTACATTGGACACAACCTGTTTGATATCCGCATGGAGCTTGACAAAACACAGACAAATTTATCAAAATTGGGGTTCAAGTCTGTGATGACCGGATGTACCAACTAAAACGATCACATTTACTATATGCATATATTTATTAGAGCAACGATGAGTACACATGCGTTCTGGCCCACAGCCAGACCCGAACTGACCACGAGGCCTTCAAGAACTAAATGGAAGACACGCCCACTATATACTAAGACGGTTACCACAAAGTCAGAGTAATTTGCAGACGGGTCCACAAATCAGAGTGATGACTTAACTGAACTGTCCAATCCTTCGAGATCAGTATATTGCCACAATTTGCATTGAATATTTTCAAATTTTATTCAGTTGCAAAATGATTTTTTCCTGAACAGTATCTGGAGTAAGATGTCCAAAGTGGGGCAAGTTATGTGTACACTAATGAAAATCACGTCAAGACAGCACCCCGAAACTCGCAGAAACTAGCTCCAAGAATAACATATTCTTCGACAGGGTTGTATGGCGATGGTCCTAATGCCTAATATCTCTGATCACCGCATATTACTAAATCAGGAGACAATCTACAACCGCGGTTGACAGGAAAGAATTTAAAAATATACTATACTGCATGACAACATGCTGTGAATATTCTAATAATGTTTCAAATCGCTTTCACGTATTTTCAGCAAAGTTAGCAAAATAAAAGATGAATCATTTGTTTCTGTCATAGATCAGAAACATTAGTCCAAGGATGTCTTGTTCAATAATATAGTGCATGGAGTCGTATAAAATGTATGTAAAAATTCTCCGATAAAGCCTTCCGCCAAATAGCATCAGAACTGGTTCAGCAACAACACTTTAAAAACATCCATCAAGCAAAAAGAGAAGTCTATAATTTTTTTTGGTTTTCACGAAATCGGGATTTTTAATTTTTAGGGATAAGCTTAATTATAGCATGATTTTGTGATTCAGTGAGTCCACTGTTTAAGCTATTCCGCAGTGCTACCTAACGAAAGCATCATGTGACTTTGGAACGACACTTGTCAATGGGAGTGGCTTCGCCCCCAACACACACCCTTGGCTACAGCCACGATTCTGGCTCGCAGTGTTTAGTACATGAACGCCCAGCCCACACCAGAAGTTTGTTGAGACGGACAAGTATACAGGCCCAAAAATTATTGGGTTCGGCACAAATCATTTTTACTTCGCCAAACAACCCCCCACCCTTCGCCACCACCTCCGCCACTCCCCCCCTCCCACGTCCGCCCTGGTGGGGGACACAGAGGAGGATTCAGGGGTGGCCAGATTCCATTTGGCAGCTCGGGGGGTGCAAATTTCTTACGGGTAGAACCCTCCCCCCGTTAAAACCCTAGACAATCCCGGAGATGAAACCATCAAGAGTTGAGTAACCGTGAACCAACACGGAAAGTAAGAATGGGCCTAGGACCAGTACACTGACCGGTAGCAAGCAGCTGACTATAGTAGCTGTAGCTGAGATCTAACACTGTGAAAAATAAGAAATTGCCGAAGATTTAAAGCTAGTTTCTGGTCTGCTCAGCTGTGATTTAATTGAGACCGGCAGCTCGTACCGACCGTCTGCCTTCGCTCTAAGATCAAGATTTGTTTTACTGTGATCCAGTTTTGGGAAAACTTTATTTCCGTGGATTCTGCGTGGGCTAACTGCATGGTTATATCTTATTTTTAGCGTGGGCTCGTCAGTCATGACGTGAACACAAATAAGGGCAAGTAAATAAATCAGTTTCGAAGAGCAAAAATTCATTGCTCAACACTACTGGAAACTAAACACACCTAGAAATTGCAAACACAACCTTTCCAAGCAATAAGTTTAATTTTATTTATATAGGGATTTTTAAAACGTTTTTCTATCTACGGTTTTTTAGTCCGAATTTCATCAATGTCTTTGAGAGTTATTTTAGATATGCAAAAATCTTCTATAAGTTTACTTTACTATATGGGGATCGGATTATAGAGTTTTTCCAACTTCAGGGTGCAATTAATTTCACTGAAACATAGTCATATCTTACAAGATTAGCTTCTAATTGTCAAAAATCATTTATGAATGTATCGATTTTTGTAGCTACATAAACAAGTAAATCAGAATTTGTTTGACGGGTAACCAGGGGAATGTGGGAGATGGGGCATTAAGGTGTATTTGTGCTCGTTTCAGAGGTACCTATAACAGTTCACGAGGTAAACTTGAAATCCATTGACAAAAAAACGACGAAATCTTTGTTTATGATTGCGAGATTTTTTTGAGTACCCCTTTCGACATGTACAGTCACCACAACAAGTAGCCTAGACAGTTTTCTGTACATGTGGGACTTCCTTACAAACAACTCATAGTAACCATCTTCAAATCTTACGATACTACGGGAAACAGTAACATTATTTTACAACTGACCATCGGAAATAGTCCTTTTGTGAAATTCACAAATAGTTGTCTTCATGTTCTTCAAAAATCCACACTTTCGATAGCGTCAATCTTACTGTATTTTTCACATTTTTGGTTGTTTGGGTCGAATGGCTGTGCTGTGCACGAATGTTTTCTTTTTTTTTTTGATAATTTGAATCTCAACTTCCTTGTGAATACTTCACAGTGTCGGATTTAGTTGTATAGAGGGACAAAGGAACATTTCTCCCGAACTGCTCCAACGAGAGAGGGTACCGTCTGAAATAGGACACCTTGAGATGATAGGTTAAGCATCATTAAGCTTGGACAAAATGTGACAGTGCATTCCGCTGTCGTGTGTTCCGAAAACGATGTAGGGAGTGACCTCTTTGAACATGAAAGCCGGTTGCACGATTTCACAAAAAAAACATCAAAATAGAGGTAATCGACTCCAACATTGGGCCCTCTTCGTGAGCGGCCCCTTAAAAATTTGTCAATAAAACACAAAAACGGGGGCCATTTGAATGACATCAATGGGGTCCTTCAAGGGCGGAGCCCCTCAGTATGAAAATATCTATTTTTTCAAAAATCAGGAAATGCGCAGAAATTGATGTTATCTGTCAGGTCATCAATTTTTCTCAAGCTTAAGTTGTCTCCATTATCCCTTTCCAGAGAGAGAAATATGGAAAAATGTAGTTTTGCATTACCAAAAGTGACTAAATGAATTTAAAAATCCAATAAATTAGTACACTCCGCAAAAGCTTTGCTTTACAAATTTGCTCGATTTTTCAAAATTTATGAATGATTGATTTCGTGCACGTTTTCAAGTGCTTTTAGACGTCCTCTGCTGCAAAATCGGAGACACTAACGACAATGTCTTGGCCAGGGTCCTCAAAAGGTAAACCATGCAGTCATGCTTAGTTGTTAGATGTTCTCTTGAATTTTCTCTCTTATCCGTATTTCTCAGTCTTTTTTCTCGACTGTCCCTGGCCCCACGCCTATGTCGGTTGCCACAGTTTAATCTTGACAGTGCATCTTATTAAAAATGGCACGTCCCTCTTAGCTTTCTTACTGGGTTTAGATGTGTCAGAATTGTTACCTTCGACATTGCAAAGTTTTAATCGGATCAGATACAAACTTTCTACGGAAAATTTTGAGATTAATGTGAGAGTTCAAGCATATTGGAATGAAATATGGCGGAGACCCATTAGAATCGAAAATATATTTTGCTGATCCAAAAGTTAAGCAACTGCCTACTCCTGGAATTATACATGACCTTGTTGATATCGCTCCCAAAGCCAGTGCGTTTCAGTTGAGCTTTGACGGCGAGAAGATAAATTTCGAGAAAGCAAAAACTTGTGGTGACAATGACCTGTTCGGCTACGAAGACGAACCAAATTTGAAAGACGGAAAGCAAGGAAAATTTAGAGGAACTGAGAAATGTGTTATAACTGCAGTCCATTTGGGGCAAATATTTTAACAAACCCCACCCCATCTGCGTTTGGAGTTCAAAGAATGCATACACAAAATATACAGCATTTCCTCACTGAGATTGAAAGAGTGAGTCCTACTAAGAAGGGGCGTGAACTAACATTGTAAAAATTCAAGAAGATATGCGGTCCTACATGCCAAATGTGGAAATGAGTGTCAAACCTTGAGTCATTTGACATTTTTACATTAAGTAAATGGTTTTAAAAATATAGGAATACGTTACTTTCTACAAGTATGGATGCATAAGTAGACAACAATTAGTTGAAAACACTCCCAGCTCAATGCGTACAGTTTCTCATGACGAGATCGGACAGTCACGCGAAACTCAAATATGACGACTCCCTACAGACACTTTGAGAGTAGGCCTAGCTGTCATAGAGTGCTACATAACTTAGAGTACAGTTTACAGTCACGTGTATCAATTATACTTCTCATGCTAGTTGTCTTTGGTAACATGGTAGTACTCAAACACAAAAATTAGCTAAACAAGAAAACGTGTAAAAAATTGACCAGCAGTACATGTCCAAACACCCTGAATTTGCAGCTGTTAGGAATGAATTAGGCAAGTTAAACACGACAAAAAATTAAACCTTTTTCAAACACAAATACATGTAAGGTTTCCACAACGTAATGGAACATTGTTCATTCATAAACAATACGCGAGCAACGAACAAAATAAACTTCAACAACACGGAACCTCTGTTCACCATAAACAGAGTTATATGACAGCCCGAAGTGATCTCGTTACGGATGCTCTTCAAATGTGCACGCCTACTTTAACAAGATTAAACTTTCATGCAGTTGAGCTATATGTACATGTATACTGCAGAAAGAAGTTATAGCGGGAAATTCGTGACCCCTTCATATAATGTTTAAGTCTTTGCTAGGCTAAACTGACTTTATCTATTCTAATTATTAGGTGGAATATTAGAACACCAGAAGTAGGTAACGTACAATGTACATGCATGTATTTCTAGGAGCTCTATATAATGGCTGAACTGTATTCCTTATCAATGGATGGCATCCAAAATCTGTGTTAGAACAACTTCCTGCCTTTACGCAGGTCATGCCCTGTATACAATTTATAATGACAGTTTAACAAAAAATATATCCCTCAGTAATTGCTGGTACTCAAGAGGAACACTTAAGACTTCTTTTCTCTGAAAGCGCAAATTCCAAACAGTGATCAGATTGAGAAATGTATTTTTATGTTAATTCCATGGCACCTTAAGGTCCTATGAAGGCAAATTACGTCTACGTCAAACCCAATAACAAAGCGATGAATTTAAACGTAACTACTGTAATAGACACCAAAGGGATGAAACCGATTAATCTTATCTGCAGTGACAATGAAATGGTAAACATGTTTTGGTGATGCATAAAATATTCAACATGAAGTCAGTTAATTTGAAAGTCAACGGTTGCAAAGAATATTTTCAAGGTTCATATGTGCATACTTACATATCTGTCCAGTGGTTGGTTTATGTTCCATTTATTCTCGATAAATTTCTGAAGAGGCGCACAGTCGCCATCTTCCACGGCTTTTGTAACCTGAAAATAATAACAAATAAATATGAATTACACTTCACACAGTGTACATGTACTATCGTCATCGAGTCATTTCAGTGGTTCACACTTCCAAGTGACCTTTAAACATTGTTAGAACTTCCCGTCAGTTATGACGTCAGCTGATACAGATCAAGATGCGTCTTGTTCCTAACGGTCACAAGTTTAGACACAATTTTAGGACAACTAGCTGCCACTATTATGTTACTGTGGAAACTTTTAGTCATTTACCGACTATCTTTTTGACTGCACGCTAAACAAAGGTCGTAAAACAGAGATTTTCCAAGACATTGAACAATACCCCGACATTCACTAAGCTTACTCTGATTTCCCTCATGTGTTTCACAAACTCAACATAGATTAAGAAAATTGGTTGCACTGGCAATAAGGCTCTATTTGAAACTTCGCTACATTTCGATTTCATAACATTTGATGCTAAAACTGACGGAGTTTAGTTCTCAATGTTTAAAATAGCTTATTGGGGACAAATAAAATATCACAAGAATAATATATGTTTTAGGTTGTATTGGCAATCCTCATCTGTTTAATGTGTAATCTCTTTTGATCATTATCAACATGACAGTGTACAAAATGTCGTACATTAACCCTAAAATTGATATATCTATCTATTCTTTACAATTGGTAATGTTGTACACTTCACTGAAGTTTTTTGTTTCATTGATGTTAGTATAACTAATTGTATATGTATTTATGTGGGTTCCTCTTCCAATACTGATATATATTTGTACTGTGCGATCTCCTTCTTTAACCAAACTCACAATAACAAAATATATGTTCAGAAAACGTGAAGACAGTTTTTACATAGTAAAAATAAACATGGCATGTAGCAAAAACTAGTTTCAATATGTAGACTAAAACAATCACGCCCCACCCATTCTCAGTCACAAACGTTCTGTCTACATCACTTTAGGTCTCCATCACATCAACCGACATGTCGTACATTGTATGCATCAACCTACATGTCATAGATCATATGCATCAAACTACATGTCACACATCGTTTGCAAACCTGTTGCATTCGTAGACACAAAGAGCTTTTCAAACAAATCAAGCTTCATTTGTTAAAAAGAAATTCCACTTCCTGTCATATCAACTTTTCTATTAATCACTTTTTTATCTCAAGTAATCCCAAAATAATCACAAAATGCATTTTCTCCCTTAAGACCGATAATGTTCATTTAACAAAAGCCGTTACAATTATCATTACCGAATCGGCTATCCCCATCGGCTGTATTGTACCGGGGAAATTATTCCGAATAAACGCTTGACAAGCGTTCTAAATTCTGGTGCTAAGTGTTCAGATAGCGGGGCGTTTGTTCGAAAAATCTCATCAGTCACTGTCCGGGCGTTTATTTGGGGTCATTTAAACGCCTGACGATCTTCGTTATCCGAATACACGCTCACGGGCTTATATACGAAATATCCCAGGAGCTATAGGCGCCGCGGAAAGACACGAGGCTCGGGGGCGGTTAAACAGTCATTCCACACGGAAAGGTACACTCCGGAGTTAGAGAGTCATTTCTTGAACAACTTGTGTATTCATACATCCTAGTGAGATATGCTCAAAATAGTCTTGGGCAATATTTTTTAAAATAAAGTATCATGGATATTTTGTCCCAAATAGCTCGCTTCGGGTTCGAAAAGGTTCAACTCGAAGATAGTTTTAATACGTCTTAAAAGAACGAGAGAATAAATCTTTAACACTTTTATGTAGACATCGCACGTCTCTATCAGAAGACAGTCCTTGTATTTTCAAAGGAGATTATAGTAAGCTTCATTGGAGTGTCACAATTTCGCAATACTTGGCTATTTTGGTGGCGGATTTAGAGGGGGGTCATGGCCTACTCTCCCAGATTCCATTTGGCNCCCCCCCAACTAAAATTCTGAATCTGCCTTGATTTTCGTTTACTTGATTAACAGCTGTCCAACTTAAACAAAATAGCAAGTGATCTTTCTCTTTGTTTCCAAGCAACAGTCGATAGAGTGGATATCCCATTGCCTACAGTCCTTGGCAACAAGCTGTATGCAGCTGTATCTAGTAGTAAACACTCTGAACAGGCTCACCCTCTGGTGGCACTTTCTATAACTAGATTTATGTGGCGAACCTACACTGTATATAAGTATTTTCTTCTATCCAGAAAACGCTAACACAATCGTGGGAATCGTCCAGATGTCTAAGATGTAACTCCCTCTGTCGGACATAGGTTTGTACGTACATGTATGTATATGTGCCAAAAATTAAGCAGGTTTAGAGTATAGCTACAAATGCTGCCGTCTACCCAATCAAAAAGTGGGTTAAAATTTGACACAGACTTAGCAATAATGTTCAAACACCTTTACCATTTTAATAATGTTTTCAATTGTTTAGTTCAGATATCGATGTGTTGCATGTGCTTTTGTATTTCAGTGAATGAATAACGTTTGGTTCGTCCCTTTCATATAGTCTCAAACCCTTAATTCAAACTATTGCTTTTAATAAAAGAGCATCGGCCTTTAAATAGTTGTTGTAGCGTAACCGAATGAAATTATTTGTTTTATATAAGTCTCGAATTATTCGTGGCAGTCGGCACAATAATTACGTAAAACTTTCCTAAATGTCCAAATACGCTTTGAAACCCCGCTAACGGCCACTGAGAGCTCCAGCTGTTTTTGGGGAGGGGGCTGGAGTTAACTAATATCGAAGTACGTTGTAGTTGAACATCATACTTGAACTCTCTTACAAGCAAGTCGGTAACTGAAGGTCACGTGGTTCATCAAACCGGGAAAGGATTGGCCTTTAGTTGGCACTGCAGAGTAACCAGGATTCAAATATCAAGTTTTAACGGATCTTTGTTGTAACAACGCGATGTTGTGGATTTCACACTGCCTTTTAGATGAAAATACAACCCTTGTGAAGATGAAAGACTGCAAATACCTAAGTAGCGTTGCCTGTTATTTGAAAACGCAAACTGGTTTGTTACNGGGTGACGCTCAGATGGGTGAAAGTTTTAGAACCTGATTTATTAAGAAAGTGGCTCATATCATTTCCAACAAAAACCCTTAAAGGCAAATTATTCAACAAAGTTATTAACGAAATAAAACATTTCCCGACTTGATTTTCCTGGAAAATTTGGGCTCCTATATTCAAATTCAAACAATTTAATAAATTTTGATTGCAAAAAAAACTTGAGCTGTTTAAGTAATGAATCAAGACATCAAAAGACAGGTGTCGATAAATTCCTCCGAAAGGTCAAGCTTTGAAAGGTGACCTTTTCCCATGCTAATCGGCCACTTAGTTGGGTCCAGTCTCTAAATGGTTTAGCATCCTCAGTAATGTCCACGTCACTACACCACGTCAGTGGAGCACCTTTTCTTAGTTAGTCACCGATCTAGAGATGGGTGAAATATATCGAGGGACAGAGCAGACCGCTTGAATAATGACTGGTTGTAGGCCTAATTATTTTCATTCACATCGCAGGTATAAACCCTTTCAACTACTGAAACCCAGTGTGAATGGTTGGAAGATTAAAAACCTGTATAACCACACCGATGAAGCTCTTTGAATCGTTCGGTTGAAATGCTTGGACGATAATCAGTGGTGGATTCCTATCATAGACATCACAGTATTAAGATGTCTATGATTCCTATACACTAGTAATTTTCGTCAAACTGAATATCTCGTCTAACGGTCACATGTCTACATTGTCACTGTGAAGAAACAAAGCTGTTTTACTATTTTGCAAAAATCAGAGCCAACGGTTTCGAATTACAGTTAATTTCATTTTAAAAAAATATTCACAGAAGTAAAAGATCAAAACGTGCTTGATGCCTGTTTACGGAAATGGGATTGGGTCGGACAGATAAATGTTGACTTGTAATGCGGGATGTGTCGACCAGTGAATATTACTATTGATCACTGATGCAAAAGTCACAATGACCCAAAAGTCATGTGAAGAGCTCCAGCGCAGTCAGTATGCCTTCAAAGAGATGCACATGAACACTGAATGCTATAGGCGCACATTTGCATGGAGGTACACGGGTAATAGACAAACATATTGGATTAACTTTGACGATCTCACTTTATTGCTTCGTGATTGTTTTTGGTGGTGTCAAAAAGTGACATGTATTGGCAGGGGGGGCATCAAATTGCATAAATGATTCAACGCCGGCGTGTGCTACTTCACTTACATAAATACGTTCTACTCACACTCTAAGTATAAGAGTTGACGTATCGCCCCCGGACCACGCTACCCGGACCACGCGCTTGTACAAATAACTGTTTCAAAGGAGCGTGTGTAAGAGCGCTTTTGTTGTCTTTCATGACCTAACAAAGGGTATGGGCAGGGTTGTTTGGAATACTATACCCTAGGCAGTTACCTCGACCAGTCATGCAGAGTTGCCTGCAAATTCGCAAGTGACACTGACAACGGGCCACAATTACCTGGACAGGCCAAATTTTCCACCCATATAACATGCAGGCACCCAGCCTTCGATATGGGGGGCTTGAATTCCTGACGTTGTGGACCTTTTGCTAACAAAAGAGCTGGCGGACTAAAAAAAAACAAACAAACAAAAAAACAGGACCACCACTGTGATTTCTGCGTTTGCGCTTGTTTAGTGGAGTTTTGTCCCATTTTCTCGGATTTTTGTCTCTCAGAGGCTGACCTTTTTGCCCACATCGGCAAATGCGGGGGCTCGTTCGAGCTCCCGAGCCCCCCTGGATGCGCGCATGTATAAGATTCCAGCCAGCTTGGCAGTTTTCTTAGAAGCAAGCGTAACGCAATAATGCCTTAGTAATGTTCCACTACAGCGACATGTGAATATTTAACTATTTAAATCGTTCTCGTTCTCCTGGGGAGTTTTCTGAGACTGTTAATATCTTCAAATTGCCAGTGCATTTGTATGATGACCTAGTTTGCCACTGTTAGACGAGTGAATGGTTAGTTCCCGTCACGTGTCACTGGTTACAACTGTGGACAACTCAGACCGCCTCTTTCAGCTGATGCTCGCCACAGAATACACGGTTACTGTACACAGCTATTTAAAGCTTTGGCTATGACAGAAATACACAAACGTGTAGGAGAACCGCAGCAATCTTTAAGTAGCCAACCTATCCCATATGTGAAAACTGTACCCGCCGACAAAACGCGGGAGAACGTCTTTGCCCCTCGCTAGTTTTGAAATGTGAAACCTAAAGCAGTTTCTGAAATTGGGTTTGCACCACAATAGGCCTACATATGACTCCTAGATAGACATAAACAAAACAAACTGTCTCACCATAGGTAAAATGCCTTTCAGTAACCTTGGTTTATCAAGTTTTTCAACCTTTTCAATAGGCCAACATATGACTCCTAGATAGACACAAACAAATCATACTGTCTCATCATAGGTATAATGCCTTTCAGTAAACTTGGTTTGTCAAGTTTTTCAACCTTTTCAATAGGCCTACATATGACTCCTAGAGAGACACAAACAAATCATACTGTCTCATCATAGGTATAATGCCTTTCAGTAAACTTGGTTTGTCAAGTTTTTCAACCTTTTCAATAGGCCTACATATGACTCCTAGAGAGACACAAACAAAACATACTGTCTCATCATAGGTATAATGCCTTTCAGTAACATTGGTTTGTCAAGTTTTTCAACCTTTTCAATCTGTGTGACAAAACAGTGTATTTATGCCTTAAACAGCACGTGAAGACAAAGTTACGGTACTCCGTCGGTCCCCCTCCCTCTCCTACATCTTGGCCTAAAGCGTCTGCATCACACTACATGAAAAGGCTATATACGTCCCCAAACATTGAGTTTCCAAGATACTTGAACTTCCCAAATAACACTGCATGGGATGTCCCCTACAGCGGTTATTTAATTAGTGCGAATGGAGCGGTGATTTCACAAGTCCAGAAGCATACATAAGATTTAGAGAACTTAGTCAAATCACTATTTGGGAGTGTTTCATGCAACCGGGCATTGAGCTCCGCTTCTCCTGTTCTTTGACGACAGGAAATTCCCAGTTTATGACGTAATTTGATGAGAATTGGTGATATAGATCTCAGTAGCTGATGGTTTCGATATTCTACTCAGTAACAGAAATACAGGTAGGACATATCTAGAATAATGTTCACATGCAAGGTTGAATACTAAACTTTGATAGACGTAACGGTGAGGACATAACGGTCTTTTTTGTTAAAAAACAATATAACAGTGATCTGCACAAATACCAGTGCGCTGGATCACAAAACATTCACATCATACCGCCTTGTTTAGGAGAAATACATGAATAAGGCATAATTTACTCTTATAAATACGTCTTTTAACATGGTTTACATGCAAACATTCATGTATTCCGTTCTCTGAAAAATAGGCTTACAAGTTTGAGTCTAGCGCTATTAAAATAGCGTTGTACCGTATGTCTTCAAGGTCAAACCAACAAAATGGGACTGACTAATCACAGACACTATGATATAATGGGACTCACTAATCACAGACACTATGGTATAATGGGACTTTCTGGCTAATCACAGACACTATGGTTTAATGGGACTGACTAATCACAGACACTATGGTATAATGGGACTGACTGGCTAATCACAGACACAATGGTATAATGGGACTGACTAATCACAGACACTATCGTATAATGGTACTGACTAATCACAGACACAATGGTATAATGGGACTGACTAATCACAGACACTATCGTATAATGGGACTGACTAATCACAGACACTATCGTATAATGGGATTGACTAATCACAGACACAATGGTATAATGGGACTGACTAATCACAGACACTATGGTATAATGAAATGTTTCCTACCTGCTTTTTTTCATCTTTGGTGAGAAGGTAACCTTGAGATTCGTCAATTGCCTCTTTTGCTGCCATCTTCTGTCAAAGCGTCTTTGATTCTGTGCCAACTTTGCAGGACGGGACTGTTTTTTACGGGTTTCAATGTGTCATTGTAAAACTCAATGACGTCATCTGCGTTACCATTGGAGATACTTGAGTCTTGTTTTTATCGGTCCACTGTTTACATGAGGAATACTGATTTCGTCGTTAGCGTTGTTTACACCGGCATACAGAAAGGTAACATAAGTGGATGGCTAGGACCCAAATTTCACATTCTCCAGTATGACCGCAAGTCAACCTCCGTGTTTGGCAAATTTTGAAGCCCTGTTCATTAGCTTGAGGACTTTCCTGTTTGAGGAATAAACCCACATAAAACTTCGCGAGAATGGATCTCTTTTACATTTTACGGGCATAAGTGACCTTTGAGCAGCATGTTTCAGAAATTTAATTAATTAGCCACAGAACAGTTTGGTACTGACGACAGTTAATGAGCAGCAACCCGCTGTATTGTTGAATGCACATTCAGTAAACGCTTCACTATTGTTGATCAGCCTGAAACAACAAATGAGAATTTGTCTTCACTGACATGTCCCTATCGTTTGTTTGCATCACTGTAATCATTATATTTCTTTAAGCGCATTATATACAGTTTTGGGGCCAATATGCAAGTTGTTTGTGACATTTCAATAGTTAAAAATTTTAATTCTTTTTAAATGCTTTCTAAGTTTTCAAAATCGTTTTCTTTTGTGTTTATTTTGCCAATTCCCACGCGATTTGCAAAATTATGTTATGGTAGTGCATAACAGAAAGATTCACATTTCAGAACTTTGAGTTACTTTTGAAATGCGGACATATTGTCCTTCAAAAATACCGTGAACCAGGAACGGTGCTTTAAAGGGGGCTTTGCGTACATGTGTCGTTGTAAAATGAGACTTTAGCAGTTCAATAGTAGTCGACCTTATAAAAAGATTAAACAAACATGTCACACAAACCGCCAGATGACTTACAATGCGCAATGTTTTTTTAACGAACAACGCTGATTCAAGTTTAAGGCAGTGATGTCGTGAACCCCATGAAACCAGGCTATATGTACACGCTCTGTTGTGTGGGAACCATGTGTACAACATAGCTAAAATGACATTAAACCAGAATATATGTACACGTTCTGTTGTGTGGGAACCATTTGTAAAACATCGCTAAACTGACATTAACCTCATCTTGTAATCATGTATATCAAAGATGACAAATGTTTACAGAATGGAATCCTCTACAATATTCGATTTCAGAACACTGATTTTAACATCTGATTATTACTTCTCAATAAGAATGTAACCGTGTCTTGATGTTACGTCAAGTACAGTTATGACTCATACATATCCCTTAAGCAATAAGAACGTATACATCAAACAATCTAATCTTTGCTTATCTGATAGAAACGATCTAAGTTACCTAGTCTAATCTAACAAAAATATACGTGGAAAATAATTCAATACAAATGAAATACAATAATTAGAGTCTAATTAATTCAGAATCAGTGAATGGGTGTAATATAAACTAAGATAAGCTAGGTAACAACTGTATCATATAACAACAAGACATTAATATATAACAATGTAATATAAACTAAGATAAGCTAGGTAACAACTCTACCATATAACAACAAGACATTAATAGATAACAATGTAATATTTCACATTCAATGATTTAAAAAGTTATTAGTCATATTTGTAATTTGTTAGATATTAATGGATCACTCTCCACCTTTCATTTGTTTTATGGTCTTAAGAAATGGATCACAGGCAACAGTTTCCCGAACTGGAATCGGGAAACTGTTGCCTGTGATCCATCGTATCACAGGCAATAGTCTCCCAAATGTCAGTTGTCATTTTAGAGAAAACATAAACGTGTTTTCATGTAATTAATTCTATCGATAAAAAGCCAAAACATGAATAAAAGTGGGAAACTCGCCTTAGTATTGATGCGTCTCCTGATTGGCTGAGAAAGGTGTGTACATGTACTTATTCTTTAAAATATACTACTGGTACTTGATTGGCATGGTTTCGTGTTACGCGTGTAATTTCATACATCGGTTAACACCATCAACGTAGTCTCACATATCTGTGTATATTTTTGTAAAAAGGTGCCGGAGGACACTACCCAAAACCGGAAGCTCATCAGAGCTTTCAACTTCAGACATATTTTGGAAGATTGAAGGAAAATACGCAATTAATCTAACGGTATGTTTAGGAAATTCCACATTTATTGGCAGGGTCATAAATTCAGGACGCCCAATTTGACATACTTCAAAATCAAATCTTTGGGTATTTCAAAATTGAAAAATGTTTTAATAAAATGATCCAAAATTCGAAAAGATGAGTCCCCAATGTAATTTATTTTGAGACAGTTTAGTTTTGAGTTGTAACCGACCCCTACCATAAGTGCGCATGTGTGAATGTATTTGGGTGTGAATGTGTTGTTTTGTAACTGACCACTACTACAAGTCTGCATGTGTGTATGTATTTAAAAACCGGACAAAAACTGATTTAATTAACAATATCCGCGTGTATGTATTTGGGTGTGAATGTTTTGTAACTGACCCCATCCACAAGTGCGCATCTGCGTACATGAATGTATGCGGGTGTGAATGTACAAGTTCCCCTTCGCATCGTTCACTAAATACCGGATACGGCCAGAGGTGTATCTGGTATAAATTCTGAAACAAACAAAACTGTAACAATCGTGTTGTATCCTCAGGAACAAGAGACTCTTCAGGTCTAACAATAACCCCAACTGAAAACAACTCAGTTCCTATGGATGGATTATCACACAATGCATTTAGTTTCCTTCATTGGCCTACAGTAATGAGGACATTTGCGTATTTAGGCACACGCCCCCCCCCCAGGCTATAGCCAGAATAATGAGTTTAGTTTTGCGTATAGGAGAATATGCCAATGATTTACCTTCAGACTCAGTGACTATCCATTGCCTGTACTTTTTTGCTTTGCAAAAAGGCGCATGGGACAAATTACAGACTTGGGCGCAGTTCCACATATAGGGCATGAGCCTAAATACGAACACAAACAGTGTATGGTTATATTTTGGTCACAGGAGCTCGAGTCAGTAATTTAAAAAAGGATCGCTTCTGGTTTCAGGTGACTGCGTAATCCTTCTCTTGCTATCAAATTTTGATCTGTGTCACCAATGAACAGATTTAACCCGAGTTTGCTCTCAGACTTTGCAAGCAAACTTTATAATTACAAAATTGCTGTCACCCAATCAATAGATGTTTTCAACTTTAACTGGCCTTGGACAAGTGTGTTTAATCACGCTTTGACTTAGGAAGAGACAAAAACAAAATGTTAACGACATGTGCACATGCAACCATCTAAACACACGTTAACAAATGTAGAACAAAGCAATTATATTTTAAAACCACTAAAATACATTGTTATTGCTGCATTTCGAACTGTATAGCTGACTTCAAACGAAAATAAAATTAGGCATTTTACTCTCATCAAATGTGTCTCATCATTTTATTCCTGACTGTAGTAGCTACATGTAAAATTGTCTCTCCGTTACCAATAAGATTTATCAAAACCCACCAGCCGCTTGAAAATGAGGTTAGCAACCATCAGTAACTTCGTGAATTAATGGTCCATTGTCTGTGACTTGAGTCGGTAATACAGATGGAATCTCATTAATTTAAGTTATAGCATGGGGCCGATTCATGCGCACACCCAGTTTAAAAATGAGCGGGCTTGAATTTTGGGAGTACGTTCCGAGAAATAAATTGTGGGTCACCGAGTTTTGATAGTACCCGTCGTTTAGTGGACTTTTGTCTCGTATCTACCTTTTTTGAAGTTTTTTTCTGAGGCCGACCTTTTTGCCCTCTTTATCAAATGGAGGTTGTCGTTCGACCCCACCCCCTGGGTGCGCGCATGAGATTTTAGTGGATTACATCAAAGAACTAATCTGATATCAGCCTGCTGAACGTGGCAAAATACCACTGAACTAAATGAACCCCTGCTATCTGATATCAGCCTGCTTAGGAGGCACACTGTTCAGTGCTACCTTAAAATAGCAAAATACCAATTAAATGAACCCCTGCTGTCTGGTTGTAATAACCTTGCCATGAAAATCACTTTCGCTTTACTAGCAGCTATCAATTGATCTGATTGGATATCCTATTTTGGCACCTTGGAATGTTACATATTCAAATTGCTATTGTTGAACCCTCACACTAGAACGTCATCTGTTCTATATATTGACTCTGCCTCTATTGACGTCATTGGTGAATATAATGTATGCAGGCTCTATATTCATTTGGTTTACAAATTAAAATAAACAAAATTGATAGAATAGGTCTGGCACATTTTTGTGGTTGAAGTGAGCCAAACTACATGTAAGTCAACCAGCACTCCATTGACTTTTCATGTTCCCTCCCATATAGCCAGTAGTCAATTACAGGGAGTCGCGGATTTTGGAGCCAATTCGATGATTACTATTCAGTGAAGAAATTTCTCAAAATATGGGACCCCTGCTGACATGTCAATGCATATTGAAAAAAGAATAATCATAAGATCACAGACTCCTGGTTAGTTTACAATGGTACTTTCATACAAGCCAAAAACCATGCTTTAGATCTATTTTGTTCAACTCCAGCTTTGCCAAGATGAACCTTACCCCTCCTCGATATTTCTCCAGCTTTCCCGATATTTACCCGCTGTATGTTCCACAACTGATGTTCCCTGACCCGCTGTTCCAACCTACCCATCACACCCCGGTAATCCCAGTGTTCTCACCTACCCCATCACACCCCGGTAATCCCTCTGTTCTCACCTACCCATCACATCCCGGTAATCCCAGTGTTCTCACCTACCCACCACAACCCGGCAATCCCAGTGTTCCCTCGCTCTATGTTCCCCCAGTTCCATGTTCCCTCCACTGGTCAATCTAATTCTGCGATTGAAGAGATAGATTTTGGTGCGCTTAAGATGCACGAGTCTAGGCGTATATAAGCACGATATAGTAGTAGTATTTATTTGCTATATTGTCAAGTACAATTAATTCAAACAGTTATAGGTACACCATTCGTGAGAAAGATAAGTACCCAGCCCAGTTGGGCTTATTATTCACTTTATCCACACAACTCAGATGTAGGCCTGCCATAAATGCGTCGGTTGCTAAGTTCAAAAGCAGACTCGATATTTTTTGGCAAATTGCCAAGGGAAATACTGAAATAGCAGTTTTAACGTAATATCTAATGTTCTGAATTCTGCAAAGTTCGGGATTTGAAGAGAAACATTATTAAACAAAATAGACATCCGTGAGTTATAAAGAGAACAATCAAACACAAAATGTAGCTCATCCTCCACAGAACCAGAATCACAACACAAGCAGTCATTCACTTACAGGAGTGTTTACATAACGACCAGTTTCCAAGTGCATTGGGAGATTTCCAGCTCTAGGCTGAGCCAGAAGAGATCGCTCGGAACGAAATAAATTAATCTTTATATACAGCTCAGTTAAAAACTCGTGCTTAAATATAATGTAGGTTCTTAACTTGAGTTTTGTTACAACAGACTCACCCCAAGCATGTTTTGAGTATTCAAATAGTTTGTTTCTAGCATCTACTATGTTACAAGTAGTCAAATTTTGAAAACATGATTGCATGCCAGTTATGTTAAACAAATTTTTGATTCCGTCTATCCAACCCTTTCTACCAAAAGAGTAGTCCCATAGAAATACCTTCTTCAGTAACCTATCAACACCAGTGGCGGATCTACGGGGGGGGGCGTTCAGGGAGTTTAAACCCCCCCTCGGGCCAGGACCCAAAAATTAAAAAAAAAACGTCTCCAGCAAATCAAAACCGGCACCGCCAACGTGTGTAAACCCCAAGTAAACCAACTCGGAAAAAATGAGAAGGGGGGGGGGGTTCAATATGAAAATATATTTTTTTGCATTGTGAATTGCTGTTATGAAAATCAACGCGTTTCGAGTCTTCGTGGCTCATTGGCAAAAGCCGGAAGATCAATTGTGCGCGCGCTTCCGTCGACATTTCTGAAGTAGCCAAGCATTTTAGATGGATCCACCGCTGAAAGAGCAGCTCTATAGCTGATTTGTTTAGGTAACTAGCTTCTTTAGTCTAAGGTATGTTTTGGTTTGATTAGGGGAAATACTGTGGTGCCGCAACTGTGATATTCAGGCGAATTGACGTGCAACGTTTTTACCTCATCTGTCACTGCCGTGTCATCCTATTTCACCCAACACGTTTGTAACTCGAATTTGACTGATGTACAGTAAAGTTGTCTTGCGCAATATCATACAGTGTACATGTACATGTAATACTTTTGAAAAAACTCGTTTTCCGAATAATTGCTTGTGGCGGGCGCCGTAGTCTGGCCGCGAGTCTGTTTGAAGATGCACTCTAACAAGTTATGTCTATACAAGGAATGACCAAGGGGGCACTCACATTGACAAAATGACCGCATTCGCGAACGGTGTAAAGTACCAGAAATTGCGGGGAGGCTGCATTTTCACAACAAAGTCTTGCGAGACTATTGCGATGTTCAATGGACCCCCTAAGGAGCCCTAGTGCCGACCTCAACACCTACCGTCTTGGACTAGGTAACCTCAGGGGACTTAGTGCCAACTGAGCTGCGAAACGAGATGCTGACATTGTAGAGGCGTACAAGCTCATTGACACAGCAGTTGACGAAGTGCAAGCGTTGGGAACAAAAGTGGAAGATGTCTGGGTAGAATGGTTCCAAGAGCAGCAAACCATTGGATCCGATGTACAGATTCCTCGGCAGTCTAGACAACAGAAAGATAGGACCAACATTCCTGGAGAAACACCCAGGTAATAAGTTATAACACAGTTTGTAATAATGTCGGTTTTTTATTCTTGTGTACAATGAAAACGAAATAGAAATTATTTTTGGACATGCCAAATTTACCCAGTACAGCAGAGGGTCTACGAGCGCACAGTAAATCTGTTCTCAATACTTGTTTCTTCCAGTTAATACTACAGAACGGTGCAAAAACCCTTCATAGACAACCTCTCGCAGCAGTTGACTACCAGATATGTAAACTACACGTATGAGCAACCACTGGGGATTAAAAGAAGTCTAGAGAGAAGTTTTCAATTCAAAGTTTTTTGCGAAGTACGCTTTAGGTCTCGCGACGGACTAGGCCAGCTTGATTTGTGTAGATATCGAGTTTCAGTGTACTTCTGGACCCTCGGCGAACTAGTCTTGTGATGCTTTTTACCAAACTGTGCTTTGTAAATCTATTTATCTCAGCCAGTACTGTTTGGTCCCGCGGCAGATCGACTATTTTTATAGGGATAATAAGCACAGGTGTACTTTTGGTCTCGTGACGGACCAGGCCAGAGTTTTTGTGTACTGTCAGTGTGCATCTGGTCCCTCTGCGAACTGCTCCTGTATATCTTTTCACCACGGTGTACAGAGTGCTTTGGTTTCGTGAAACTGTTTTCAGATGATTTGTTTCCTGATCCATTTGACGTTTTTCAATTGTTGTCAACATGATTCAGCTTAATAAAGTGATACTTAATTGTTCATTGCCGCTTTTAATAATAGACTATGAGCTGAGAGCACCGTCGTTCGCCAGGTTTTTTTCTCGTAACGAGACAGAACACATGTTTATTTCCGGACTAACAGTACAGGTCTTCGTTCTTAAACAGCTTGAGGCTGTTGCGATCATCTGATATTCAAGTTTTTTCGCCCCGTCGGTGCTCCTTATGCTCTTGAATATTTGGTAGTTGTCTAAGCCCCTGTATACACACCACACTTTTTCGTATGCCGCTAAAAGGTGTGTGTAAGCAGATTTTCCAACAAAAATTTTTCTGGTGGTGTGACTCATACCCAGATGTGCACAAATATGGTATCACGAAACTTATGAGCCAAGTTCATGTGACGAAAACGAGAAGGGTTTTTAATTATCTTAAGAAAAACTCCAGGGCCATGTTAAGTGTCAGAAACGTACCAGGATGCATGGAAATTTCACTATTTGGCTACAAAAACAAAAAAGTTGTCTTACACGGGGAGCGGGTTTACCCCTCCCAAACTCCGCCCCCCCGCTCGGCGCCACGCGCCTTGGATTCGACCTTTGCGGGAATCCTAAAACCCCCCTTACTGAAAACGTAGATCCGCCACTGAACACCTATGGTCCCACCCCATGTCACCATTAACAGCATGAGTGGCTGTAAATCGGTTGACCCCTAAATAAAAACGCATGGCTCCGTTTTGGATATTTTCATCATTACCAAAATGTTTGCAACCCCAAACAGATGACTCGTAATTTCAAAATTGGTGCCGCACACGAATTAAATAATGTTTTAAACGTTTCGAATCCAAGATTCTTGTTATCACGGAATGTTGAGCATATCTTCCCTAGCGCTCTACCAGAAGCTTCAGATAACGTATTCATTCAAATTTTCTTTGAAGTCAAGGTGTTGATCCAGAATACAGCCTAAATATTTGTACGAGTATTTATAACTAATAACACTGTTAAAAATACATTAAAAATTGCTTCTAGTAGATGCACTCAGTTGTTATATATTTAATATCTCGTTTCTGATCATCATTGCCTTTGGGTATGCACTGAAACGGTTTTAAATAAAACTGTTTGTGGTACTCGAGACAACAGAGACCTGATATCGTGACAGTGTGGTATGAATTTGTTTCTTAAATCTACCAATACTGGACAACGTGACATGAAACGCTCTTCTGTCACTGAATCTGTCCTGTATTACATGGATCTTACAAGTTCTTTCATTTACGGAATATAATTTCTTCTGCTGTTCTCAATTTGTAATGTTAAACACCTATAGCCGATTTCATGAAGGTGGTTTAAGACTTAACCTGGTCTTCCTAAACCTGGTCTAATTTTAGAACTTGCATTTCACCAACGTGGTTTAAATGTCTGAAAGCCTGGTTTTGCTAGATAAGGGAGCAGGTTTAGTAAAACCAGGCGTGCGTTCAGTAGCGCTAGGACCGACGCTAGGACCACTAGGACCTAGCTCAAATCTAACCACAGTCACGTGTTGTCATTTGAAATACAAGGTAATATCTCACGTAATCTCGCGAAGTCTTGCTTTTTAGCGAGGTCCTAGCGCTACTGAACGGGAGGCTGGTTTAGAGTATCCTAGCCACCCTACTGTGTTGATCTGGATTAACACAACAAGAAATATAGTGAAGTACTTCAATGAAACCTTTATCATGTGGGTACACAATGGTACACACTAGTAGAATCAGTGCAGACATTTTCAAAAGGCCTAAAAGCTTTCCTCATGTTGAAAAATGTTCCAACCCAGAACTGATCAGAGAAAAATACAATTATAGAGAACGAGAAAACTGGTGCCAAACTAAGTCAACGAAAGCAGCAGACTTGGAGAGATATTGGTCCAGACTCTATGCACATTTCCCACAATCGGAGACATGCAGAAATCAATAGTTAAAGGGGACTATTAAAAATGAAGACCAAAAAAAATTTCACCAGTTGAGAGACACAGTGGTACATCTAGAATATGATGAGGAGACATTTTTCATTTAGTAATAACTGTGCCCAAAACACGTTCACACTTTACAGTACATGCTTACAATTAGCCGCAACATAACAAATGCCCAAATTCATGTCCGTGTCGTTATACCGCGGACAAGGGTGGGGAGATAGGAACGACCTCAAACCCTCAACCTTAATTTGGAAACTAGGATATCAGTCAGAAGAATCCGACATTGCCGTCTTGATTTATGCCTTTGACGCTTAAGACGAAGTCGACATTCTCGACCTGTCGTGTTCTGAGGAATCTAAAGGACACCTTGCAACACGTACTGGTCTACATGTAGGCGGATTCAGGGGTCAAGGGGTTCGTACCCATCAAATTTTTCCTTGGTTTCAGTGATATTAAATCCAGAATTTTCAAACTGCGTAATTGGACCCCCCATTTTGAATAATCCTTGATCCGGCCACCTTCTTTTAAAAATATTTGGACCCTACCCTATTACGTTTGATTTTGTGTCGTCGTAAATTAAAATGAATTTTAAAAATAGTCCATTCTCGCTCTAAAGCTGCGGCGTAATTGCACACCGCGGCACCATACAGTTGCACCTACATCGTACAAGTCTGCCATATTTAACGATATTAAACCTGGGCCTGATCAAGTCTAATTAAACGTGATTTTAGACCTTAATACAGGACTAAGTAATATAGACCTCGTTCTCTAAAATGAAAACTCAGACCAGGTCTAAAAAGGGGTTAAATCAGGATTTACGAGACCACTGGTCAAAAAATTAAACCACCCTTATAAAATGCAGGTTATCCTTAAACCTGTTCTAAGTCCAATTCAACTTTAAGCCACTTTTATGAAACCAATCTCTCTTTATCATAACGTTGGTCGTCTTAATACCACCAGACAATAATCATTTACATTGTCAAGTTTTCTTTAGGTTAGTACCCCATATTTCTGCTCCAAATAACAAATGGCAGCTATCGGGTGAAACAATTTAAAGCTAGACTACGTTTCTTCCAGGTCCCATTTGACACGAAAATGCCTCACCAAATTCATGGCTGATTTGCTTGTAATTTGAGCCAGTGACCTGCAGCACGTTGTTCAACTTAATCTACAAGAAAATACAACCCTTAAATATTTAAAGTGACTGCAAATCTTCAAAACAACATCCCTAAACTACCATGTTTCTGTTCTTTCAATTGCCCATGTTTTATGAAAACAACTATGTTTCACGTCTGGATGTTAACAGAAATATTTCGCTTTAAAATTTTTTTAGTCAATCCAATCGTCTCTGTAACTGAATTATAGCGTTGCCAAATAGAGAAACGTCGTCGGCATACATGTATATTAATAAAAACACATTTCAAAGGTCTACTCAACTTGAATACCTCCCTCCTTTTCAGTTCACATTTCAATAGCAAGTTTATTCTTGTACACAAAAACAATAATGGACTTAACATCACGCCTTGTTTGACTCCAGACTTGCTCTCAAAAGGTCGGGGTGTTGTTTTAACTTCAGTAATTATGTTAGCATTCACAGTTGAATACACACTCTAAGCTGTTCTCAGCTGTCGTCCAACAAAATCTTTTTATATATAGCATAATTGTGTTTTATTTGTCAAATAAAATGCCTTGCTAAAGTAAATTTAAGCACAATAAAATGGTGTTCATTTTTCTCTTGATATGTATTTTCCAGTAGTAAGAATAACAAGACCAACGCGAAGTGTTGACGTAGGCGACCACCGTGTGCATTGCTTTTTGTGCAGCTACAAGGGGGTGATTATTATTTTAACACTCTCAGTGAATGCAGCAATGCCAGCAAATTTAAAATACATTTAGCCTCTAGGTGTCGCATGGGAAGTGAGTAATGTTCTCCTCAGTAGGAAGAGCCTCCCGTTCAGTAACGTTAAGACCTCGCTAAAAAGCAAGATTTCGCGACATAACGTGAGACACTGCCGTGCCAAGATTTTAGCCAGGTCCTAGCGTAGGTCCAAGCGTTACTGAACGCAAGCCTGGTCTGTCGAAACCAATGAGATAAATTAGCTCATTGGTCAAAACCGTAAAACAATGAAACAGGTACTGGGTGCTACTGTGGTTGTCACGCCATATACCTCCAAAAGTCGTCATTTTGTGCAACGTTTATAGAAATGCAGATGCCAAATTTCACAATAGATCCTACAAGAAGAAGGAAAAACAGCTCTAGATGCAAAAAAAAAACAAATTGCCACTAGAGGACGCCACAGTATAGTCAAACAGTCCCCAAATTGCCAATCATGCTCTTCCCAGCAACACATTTACCAAACTTCACAACGATTATTAGAGCAGTTTGGACTATAGACAGAGGGGCACCTTAAACTGAGCGTTGCAAGGAAAATCACGCGTTAATTAAACCTACGCGTTGATTAAGCACATGTTGACGTGCATACAGGTACTCGTTTAGAGCCCTTTGGCGCTTCATACTCCAAACCGGCCTATACGTTGGAGAGCTTTTCAGTGAGTCATGGCTCACAAAATCGTTTGAATAGTAATGAATGTACCGTGGTTGATAACACATCAATATTCCTACTTCAAATTCTCTTAAAAACGCAAATGCGAAGTGATTCAGTACCTGAGCGTTATTTTCGATATAGGTGCATCTAATAACCGAAGCATTCATTGCATGTGAAAATATAAAAAATTACCTCGAGTCTGAAAGTTTACATTACGGTGTTTTCCCGTTGCTCCCAAGTTGTTTGATTCTACAGCCCAACAAGTTGGGAAGTTTACCCTTGTATCCAACATCTTACACGACTGATTAACTCCATTCTGGCATTCATGGTTGGAGGGCCAGCTCTCTTTTGTTCGATAATGCTCTAATCTTCAAAAAGATCGTATCTAGCCTAATTGGGCTGTGCTATTAAAAATGAAAGTTAAGTTATAACATATTTGAGCATAAACCAACAGCATTTCAGAAATCCTTGTCCAATGGTGATCATGTTTAGTTTTTGAATCTCCAAAGTCGCTCAATTTCAACGAAGTTACTACAATCTATTCTGTCTGAATGTACCAATTCACTCTGGGTTTGACGGTGTTCACACGTGGTCTGTAATAAGCCTGGTAGATAACTGACGTGCCGGTCATAACAGACAAAAGACTGCGTGGCAGTTAACAAAGAAGCTACTGGAAGTCATCAGACGCTCAGAACCACCTTCGTCTGGTAAAGGCACTGAACGGGAAAACGCTGTCAGGATTTGTGAATCTTCGGATTAGAGAATCTTCGAAGTAGTGAACCTTAGGGGTAGCTCTCTCGTTGCAGAATACAGCTTACTTAGGCCATAGGGCCTACAGTAGGCCTAGGTATAGACATTCAGTTTTAGATTCCCTTGTTGTCCTTTGGTATTGCCAAACGCATGTTTAATGCTGACCAGCCCCTTTTTTATCGTCTGACCGATCTCCTGTCATCTACACAAACACCACTCGGGCGAAGTTGGCCGGGTACGGTCCGATGCCACGTGAAGAGCTTTGAATCTGAAGCACTGTTTCAAAACTGCTACCAAGTTACCATTGTAGTTAATAGTATCAGTAGTTGCAAAAATTTGTTTCTGTTGTCCATCTATATACCCTTATATAAAAATATCTTTAACGGATATGCAGGGACGGGACCTTTCCTCCCTGGCTACGGCCCTGTTGACTACACGCAACTTTGTGGTGCTTTTTAGTTAATAGGGCATAAGTTCGTTTTTTTCAAGCTGTATTTACTAAAAAATACATATTCGTGGCCTTCTCGCACAATATCTGCAAAACAGTTTGAATCGTTCACTGAAAGGTAGACTAAGATTACACGTGACAACTTCGTAAGGTTCAGGGGTCTTGATTTCATTCATTTTTTCTGTATTTTTGGCTTTCAAACTTGCCGAATCAACTCTCTTAATTGGAAAAAAAAAACAGAGATAAGCCAGCCGAGCTCACAGTTATGACTCGTTGGTCTTGCAAGACAACGCTTGTTCTACGTTCAGATAGAGTCGAGCTTGTAGACTGGGTCGAGGGGGTTGTGGTCCGTGGTAGTTGTGTGCCGTGAAAGGAGTTTTAGAACATTTCGTAATGAAGACAGCACTCTTGGCCTTAAGTTTATCGATTTATTTACCTTATGCATTTGAAATCATTCGACAAGGGCAACATATATAAAACCACGGTTATTACAGCAACTAATCTACGATCAAAGCAATGATTTTGTCATCTTTATCGCCATCTACCGATATACACAAAAGTTATTGAAAAGAAAAACTTCCACTCTAGACTTACTGACGCCCTTTACAAAATAAAATTCAGTTCAAGTGCAAGCCTATTGCTCTGAATGAACAATCTGACACGGGAAGTTTCTTTAACGCAGAACTATGTACCACCAAAACTGCTTTGGGGTTTTTTGCAACTTTATTTTAGACGTAATCATCTAAATGCGTGCCGTGACCCTTGCTTCTTGGAAGAAAAGCAAGAACACGCAAAATCATGGCGTCCATTGATTGGTTGACGAGGATGTAGTGTTGAATTATGGGATAGAATTCCCAGTTCGGTTGTTCCATAAGTAAATGTTTTCCCGCACTCACGATAAAATTGCAATCTAACGTCTCGCGGTCACAGTATCCTCTGCCTGAAACATGAGGCGACTAAAGCGCCACTAATCAAGATCGACTTTAATGAAAAACTATATTAAGGACAATCTAGAGGAAACCATGTCAACAGTAATGTTAAGTTTGCCCAAACAGTTAGTACTAGTTGTCACGTTTTCATACGGTGATCGCCGAAGAAACACCGATAGGCAGAGAGTGAGTCTTCCAGTACACAGAAGTTTCCCAGTCACTATTTCATTAACGTCATCAC
Organism: Phoronis australis; assembly: GCA_002633005.1. Lineage (NCBI taxonomy): Eukaryota > Metazoa > Phoronida > Phoronidae > Phoronis > Phoronis australis. Next base: position 301,476 of record NMRA01000423.1, on the reverse strand, counting down.
GATTTTCTTCAGTACAGGTACAAGCACGTGACAACGTGATTTTACTAAAACTATTCTTAAGTCCAGAACAAGCTCTAGGCAAAACGGTATAGCTATTACTACACTGTAGTGGCTGTCTAAGGGAGAAACAATGCAAAAATGTCCGTTTTCTAATCATTGAGAGGAATAGTCCACCTATGGTGAAAAAATGAAGGTTGAAATAAATTTGAAATCTCAAATGCTACTGCCCATCGATCACGCCCAACAAAAATTCTTACGATGCACAATTCCCTTACCACTGAACTTTGAACTCGGTTAATCTTACCACGTGCAATTGAGTCAGAGGTTGGATGGAGTTTTTGGTTTCACTCTACTATCTTTTCCCGTGTGTGTAAAGTGTGCTATGGCAAGAGAAGGTGTCCAACAGGTGACTTTACAAACTTTTAAACACTTTGATGAGAATAGCGTATGTAGACAAACATAACCTATCTTTACGAACACAGCTTGCCATATAAAGGTTTAGTGTCAACTGTAAGGTACACAGATATCTTTAAAATCAATCTTTGTATTTCACATGGACATCCTTGATGGCCTCCGCTTTTATCTAAATTTACCTGTGAATAAAGTAATCCCACCACCCCTAGCATAAGGCAAATTGATAACATTAGAAACTGAATGTGAAGTGACATGACCAGCAGACATGGGACAAGGTCAAGGTCAAGGTCAACCTGCCTACTCAACTACTTACATGAATGATACAGTCACATAAAATATATATTTTAAAAAGTCAAGCTGATGAGCAGCAAAGTGACACCTATTGGCTAGTGAAGAAACACAGTAAAACACTGACATGTCTGACAAGCGCATGTCAAAGGCACTTAAGTCCTATCTTCATTCAACTTTGACGAAGTGCACTCTGACATTCAGGTAGGTTCAATTTTGCCATTTATGGAGACACTATATCATAACAGCTGGATCTGACAGGTACAATTTTTACTTGATGAAGATAACAGTCAGCCAGGGTTCAGACATACACTGATTCTTTACTAAAGTACTAAAAAAATTTTCCAGATCATTCTATAGCTTCTTTTCATAATTACTAAAAAACTAATGCAGATCGCTGGATAGCTCCACTAATAGAAACATAAGACAAGGAACATCAAAGATGACAAAATCATTCAAAAGTTAGAAATATGGCGACAATTAAAAAGACTCCCTACAACTGCAAAATGATAGAATTTGGGGTGATAATTTTCTCAACTTCCTAAAGACGCTATGTAACATAGCTATAAACTCGTAGTCCGCCAAAATCAACTTAAACGTAGACTTAATTCTCATATAAACCTATCGGAAAGAGTCGACTTTTCACTATGTGATAACTTGTCTAACGAGACCATACTCCAAATCATTCCTTATCTCGTTTAAAGGGGGTTGTTTACAGCATGGACGCGTAAAATAACGCGCCGTGACACCACCTTGTGGAACCAAGCAATAACGAATCAGTTCTTTCCAAACCCATAAATAATCTCTAATCTCTTATTTTACTAAGGAAGGATTTGAGACTATATCTAGTTCTGATCAGTAATCTCCCAACATGTGCCGTGGCATCAACACACACTAACTCTTGAGTTATAATGTATAATACGTGGGTCAACTATATAGTTAAAGAGACCTGTTTATAAATTAAGTACTTTCAGTCATTAGCAATACAATAAAATACAATGTAATACAATAAAATATAAGTTGGGTGAAAATAGGTCATAAGTCGATGGACTATGTTAACTTTTGTCCTGACCTTTAACCTCAACTATGAGATGACACAAAGCACAACCTATTGCAATACAGGGTAGGACTCAATAAAAATTTGCCAATGTACAATGCAAAAAGTCAAAAAGGTTTCAACGCATCAAAATATTCAGTAACCAGATATTTTACATTACTTCCAAAGTTAATTTTCAATTCAATTTATAACACCTATGTATAAACCACATGATCTAACAATTTGCGAGCAGTTCTTTTACACCACGAATTGATAGCTTGCATGCAGTGTCCCTCAATAAACTTAGCCATTCAATGTGAGTGAAACAGTAGTTTACAGCCAATGTGGTCTCTTTATGAACTACTCACTTTACAAAAACACTCCACCATGCAAGTCACATGACGTCATGTAGTTTGGTAATAATACAGCCAATTTAATAATTAATTTTTGTGTTGGAAGCTACCACTGTATACTGCTGATCACATAAAGCACCAGACATATGACAACCAATCTCAACATAATACAACGATATGATTGCCAGCCACAGACATGAGTCTACAGAGTGTACAATTTGCTAAGGTTACGTGGCTGACAGAATAATACGACAATACTTAATGTCTAAAAACAGAGGCGACTAACAGCTTAAAACAGCTGCATGTTCAACCAGGACTGTGGTATAAAGCCTCCAGCCTTACAACCAGGACTGTGGTATAAAGCCTCCAGCCTTACAACCAGGACTGTGGTATAAAGCCTCCAGCCTTACAACCAATCAACATATTTGTATCTTGAACTAAAACATCACTTGTTCCCAACAGGTGTCACCAGTGGTCAATGCAGGTGTGTATTTTTTCAAAACATTACCAGGATTGATTTTGTAGTTTATGACCAAACAAGACACAGGAAATTATAACATATCCCCTCCAACAGAATGTGAGAAGACAATGTTCCAACAGATGTCACTAGGAGTTAATACAGCTCAATGTCCAACCAGGCGGTGGGCACGTAACCTTCCTCTCCATTATTCCTACGTACACGCGTCCAACCATCACCCTGGTCTTGTTCAATCAGAGAGAAATATTCATCTTGCTCCATACTGATTGAACCCTCGTTTGTGCCTACAAAAACAACAGAATAATAACACCCTTCAATTATTGGCCCTTCATATCTTTTGTTACCACAAACTATCCTCACCCAAAACAGTATTTCCAATGGGACCACATTAACTCTCCCTATCAATGAGTTTCAGCCAAATTTCATGCAAACTTTGAAATATATGTATTACCAACATGAACCTTGTTCAATTAGCTAGATTCTTGGCGATTATACCACATAACAATTGAGTCTCTTTCCAAATGTCAAATTGTTTTAAGATCTTGCATGAGTAAGCAAGTGACTCACAGTTTGTACAGCTATGCATTTAGACACACGACGGTGTCCAAAGTTAACACGGAAACTTAATTATCAACACAACTGACAACTAAAAGAGCCCAGTGTTAACACAAGAGCAACATAAACAAAGTCTGACAACTAAAAGAGCCCAGTGTTAACACAAGAGCAACATAAGCAAAGTCGTGTCTTACCAGGGAATGGATAGAGCGCCCGGCAACGACCCAAGACAAACTCGTCGTCAATTGCGTCAAATGATTCTTGTGTAGTGAAATTTGCAGGGCTGCTTTCTTCCACATTATTTTCACTAGAACAAGAACAGAGAGGCAGTTAATACGAATAATCCAGGCATATACCCTAATGCAGCTATTGTGTGGGCACACATAGGATCCTGCTTGTTCTGCGTACGAAGGACACTTCAAGAAAATGAAATGTCAGACAGAGTCCATCCAAGCATGTTTTAGCACTGTGGACACTTCCTGAGATTTCAACATGGTGGAGCTGGACTTGTGTTTTAGTTATCAAAAAACTGAAGTGATGTACTTGTGATAAGCATGTGTTTACATTATTTAACTATGCATTGTGGGCCATTTATTGGTTATGTCGAATATTCTATATCAGTCAGTGATAAAAGAAAGTATAACAGTAACTCCCTCTTGTGTCTGGTCAGTTCACTACATGCTGGCAGTACAGTTAGAGGACATACACAAAGACACACACACGGTAGTTCTGAGAACCACCACAAGATGTCTTCCTCAGAATTAAGCAGGAGCATAATAGAGACCCTGGATTTTCCCTTTTCAAAATACAGAGGAATCCGTCTGGGCATATCTAAAATTCCATTTTCCACATTTTGTAAGTTACCAGAGCCTTTTTAATACTAGTGATAAACAACATAAACTGATCTGGGAATTGCCTTCAATATTTCTACTGCTTGTTCCGCGCAGCAACACTTTACTAATATGCTGCATACCATGTTAACTGTTTTTATAAACCAGAAAAAGAACAGTTCCCCCTTCAGAAACAAGAGCAACACGGACCACTGAAATGCGCCCACGAATGCATCGCAAATGGTGTGCTATAGGGGTTGTTTATTTGTATCATGAAAATGACCGCTAGATGGCACAAAAATGTACAATCCATCTGAAAATGGGGCCTATCATTCCTTCTTTAATAGAAAAATTTTATGAAAATCCCTTGAAGACCTTTGAAGTTACAGAGGTAGACGTAGAACTAAAATTGCCACCAGGGGGCACACCAGTAGTCAGATCCACCCGAAAATTATAGTCGTTCGTTGTCACCATCATATGAACACACTTCTTAAATTTAGTAAAGATCCTGCGAACAGTTTAGGAGATACAGCCATGGGCGCAAAAAACGATACTGCCCGTAGGAGGTGCCACAGTAGTCGAAGTCATCGGAAAATCATCAGCTGTCCACTTCTTAGTAAAAACATACACGCCAATTTTCACAATTATCCTGAAAGAATTTTGGTTGATTAGAGGAATGGACGCCAAAAAAAAGTAAAGTTAGCCACTAGGGTGCGCAAACTAGGTCGAATCCATCTGTTAATGGAATGATAGCGTCACCCCACTAACAGAAGCCTGTACACCAAGTATTATGAGAATACGTTGAGGACCTTTAAAGAAACAGAGGTAAACATAAAATAATAAAATTGTCACTAGGTGGCACACCAGTAGTCAGACCTGTCCGAATGTCGACATTGTCATTCGTTGTCATCATCACATAAATGCACTTACTAAATTTAGTAAAGATCCTGCAAACGGTTTAGGAGATATAGCCATAGACACAAGAAAACTGCCACTAGGAGGCGCCACAGAAGTCAAAGTTGTCGTAAAATTGTCGTCAGCTGTCCTCTTCATAGTAAGAACATACATGCCAATTTTCACAATGATGCTTAAAGTGATTTAGTTGATAGAGGGGTGGACGCTCAAAACAGACTCGAAAACAGTAAAAACGGCCACTAGGTGGTGCAACCTACGACGAATCCACCCTTAAATGGGAGCTTACCATCTCCTCACTAATATATGCCTATAAACCACATTTTGTGAAAATATGTTGAGGACCTTTGAAGATACAGACTGGTAACCGTAAAAAACTAAAATTGCCACTAGGGGGCAAACCGGTAGTCGGATCCATCCGAAAGTTCGCTCATGTCGTTCCATCCATGAAAGGAACACATGTGCAAAATTTCATGAACATACGTAAATCAGTTTTGGAGAAAGAGCAGCGGACACTGGACGGACGCGCCCGAACAGATGGACGGAGATGACGGCATAAGGCATCCACATATCAATATGTGGGTGCATAAAAATGAAGAACTATCAAAACAGGCATGCTGTGAATTGATTGTTGATCAATTTGTGGCCAGAATTGTCTGATTGGTCAATACATATTCTTAAATTTTTGTTACTCAATAATTAAAATACTAAACCTTTTACTAAAATATGAAATTTCTGCTTGTCAGATTATGTGAATTCCGTCCATTCTCACGGTAACCCAAGGTCTCTACGATGACAACTCAACACGATGCAATGCAACCAAAGCAAGCGAAACACCAAACACGAAACATGGCACAGAATCAACAATTCAACCATCAAGTGATCACTGTTTGGTCATCTAAATTCACCGAGTCCATTTAATGCAATTTTATGTAAACAATGTACTTCACAAACATGAAAATTGTGGTTTATCTTTTAGTACAAGCGCAATGCGGAGCATTGAAATGCGCCGACAAATGCACCGCAAACAGTGTGCTTCTAGGGGTGTTTATTTGTATCATAAGTATGGCTACTAGATGGCACAAAATACATCGAACAAATCCAGAAATATGTACGAGTCGTAGTCTCTCAAATTTTTTTTGCCAAAACTCCTTCAAAAAACTCAAAAGATGCAATAGCAAACGTAAAAAACTGCCATTAGGAATAAAAGCAGTAGTTGAATCCCTTCATCTGCTGACAAGTTAGTATTTATAAAACAGCAAAATTTCAAAAACATCTTGCAAGGGGTTTACGAGATACAGTTTTTGATGTGGAAAAAATGTCGTCCCCTGCTGTACATGTATACTCTATAAAAATAAACTTGCTAACTTAAATAAAGATTCTGAAGTGAGTATTATAAAGAGATACAGCTATGTTTGCAAAAACAACAACTACCACCAGGAGTAGCTACAGTACTTGAACTCGTGGGAAAATCTTCGTCAACTGCAATCTTCACCCTAAGACATAAAGGCCAATTGTTAGAGTGCTTCTACAGATAGAGGGGAAGACGCCACAAAAAACAGACTAGAAAACGGTAAAAATGACCACTAGGTGGCACAAAATACCTTAAATCCTTCCGAAAACTAAAGGATAACGTAATCTCCCACATAAGTGCCTATGTGCCAATTTTCATGAAAATCTATTGAACATATTTGAAGATACCAAGGAAAACATAAAAGAACTAAAATTGTTCCAAGACTAGGGGGCACACCAGCAGTTGGATCCGTCTGAAATTCGTGGTCATCCAACGTCACCTTCAAAACCTTGTGTTTAGGTTTAGGACATACATATGCGAATTCTGTATGACGGGTGCTCCGAGAGAGTTGACGGCAAATTGTACCCACATATAAATATGCGGGCGCAAAACAATGCTATTGTAAATTGCGCAAGGAAATACCACAGAATTGTTGGAAGCATTGAAGTCAATTTGAAGATCTACTGATTGTGTTGTCTTCACATTGAAGTCAGTGTGAAGATCTACCGACTGTGTTGTCTTCATCAGACCCCATGCTGGGATATAAGTTGATAACAGTTATCAATTTCAAATGCATTAACCCATCATTTTGAAACATGACATGTTACATTAATGATTTCATTCGATTACAGCGAATGCAGACCAGCCAGCCCCCCGCTAGTGACAAAGCACTAGTTATGTAGACCAGCCAGCCCCCCGCTAGTAACACAGCAATAGTTATGCAGACAAATACACAACAAACCAGACAGTAATCACAAGTTGTTTATGCATTACTGTCCCCAACACAAACGCCTTTTGGCAGTTTGCTTTGAATTTCATCTCCAATCGCAGTAGGAGCATGAAAATACCAAAAGCATAAGATCAGCGGCAAAGAGGTTGGAGGCAGGCAGGTCAGCAAGAGTAGCATCAAACGAGTAGCATCACACGTGTAGCATCACACATGTAGCATCACACGTGTAGCATCACACGTGTGGCATCACACGTGAAGCATCACACGTGTAGCATCACACGTGAAGCATCACACATGTAGCATCACACGTGTAGCATCACACGTGAAGCATCACACATGTAGCATCACCCATGTAGCATCACGCATGTAGCATCACACGTGTAGCATCACACGTGTAGCATCACACGTGTAGCATCACACACAGGCTTCATTAGAGAGAGTAATGTTTAGGGATATGAAATGGACTCAAGGACACATTACATAATGGTAATGCAAGGACAAGACTTATGGACTTTCAAATTTGAAATAAAACAAGAAAATAAAATAATAAAACTAATTAGTAAACCATTCACGACAAAATCAAATTATTATTAAAAAACTCTGAGTTGAAGCCAAAATTATAAAATTATAACCCCAGCCATTCCCAGCACGCAACATAATGCATCAAACAATTACAGCGTGATGCTAATTTTTGGCATCAAGAATTTGACTCAAATCAGTAGTTTAAGAGAACTTGGTTTGGTGCAACTACAAACTTTACCAGGTGACGTGACGACACTCAGGTAACTTAACAGCAATCCAGTGATGCATCATTTTCAAGAAAGACAAGTTGTCTGCCATGAAAATCCAGGATAAATTGGTGAAAAATAGGAAGAGGTGACAAAGCTCGTGTCTCGCCAACATGTTGAAGGTTTCTACTTTGAAGTTTTGTTTTTTAGGAACATCAGATGCAAACAGTTTTTTTGAAAAGTAGAGGCCCCTGTCTTTCGGGACCATGAGTCAAATTCAATTATTTGACGACAAACATATTCACAGTACTTTGTGTGTCTGACACCCAGGATCAATGCAACAAAGCGTCGGGGACTGTTTACTTGAACATTTACAATTGCTCAAGTTTTTGGGGTGCGCCTCCTATGTGTCAAAGGGTCACAGTCTATCAAGGATTCTGTCACACAAACGGTCACCAGTAAAATCTAAAAAATCATGAACAAACAGTAGACACTCAATGAGCAAGAGGACTGGGCGTGTCATGTTTTGGAACCTGGACCCGGTCTCTAATCTTTATACTCGAAACGAACTCGAAACTATATTTGGCAATTTCTCTGCTCCTTTTGTGCGAACTTAAGGTAATTGGTTATGAGACTGTGCTCGAATACATTATAGTTTATGCATAGGAGTTTCTAGTTCAAGTTTGCCCTTGATGACCCTTATATTCGTGCTACAAACTCCAGTAAAAACTCGAAATTTCGAGTTCAAACTCAAACTTATTGCTTTACTATTGGGTTTACAAACTGTGAACTAAGGGCAATAAATTATCTACGTAAGTTATTGTGTACTCGAGCATAGAATAATAGACA